>MU228104.1:5424178-5435559 GCA_018584345.1 Thuja plicata
TTTAAGGATTAATTTTTTAGGCCACTGATTCCCCCCCCCCCCCCCCTCTCTCAATTATTACTAACAATTGGTATCAGAGCTTGTGTGCTTAAAAGGAAGGTTTCAAGACCTAAGCTAAAGATCACAAGATGAACAGACGAGATGTGCCCAAGTTGAACAAAGATAATTTTGCTTCATGGCAGAGAAGAATAAGACTCCACTTATCAGGTATTGGAAATGATGTTACTCAATACTTAGATATTGAATATGTGTTTCCCACATGAGCACCAACAATTGAACAAATGAGATAAGTATGAGCATGATTTCATGATGATAGAGCTTGCTTCCTCACTCTCCAATGTTGAATTTGAAGATGTCAAAACCTGCAAGACTGCAAAGTAGATGTGGGAAAAATTGATGCTTGTACATGGTGGTGACAAGAATGTTTTGAGAGCCAAGGCAGAAATCCTTAGAGGAAAGTTTTATGATATCAAAATGAAAGAAGGTGAAAACATCACCTAGTATAGCACAAGAATCAAAGAGGTAGTCAATGCTATCCGAGGAGTTGGAGGTGTACTAGAAGAAGATACAGTGGTAAGTAAAATTCTAAGAACCTTACTACCTACTTATGCTATTAGAGTATCTTTCATTCAAGAAATGAGAGCAGTAGAAAATATCAATGTTACTCTAGACAGTTTGATTGGAAGACTGGTTTTATTTGAAATGAATAACTTTGATAATAGTGTCTTACCAAACATAGCGTCTGCATTCAAATCTTCTTTGAGAATAACTAAATCAAGTCATAAACACACTATGAGAAAAGATAGTGATAGTGAAAGTGAAAGTGAAGAAGAAGATCTTGATGAAATTGAAGCACTTATGGCAAGAAGAATGCACAGAGGCAAAGGTAAATACAAAGGTAAATTACCACTTGTTTATTTTAATTGTAAAGAGATTGGACACTTTGCTGCAAGATGTCCTAACAAAAGAAAAGATGACAGAAGTAATGATAGATCATTTGAAAAGAAGTCTGACAGAGGTGATTACAGAAGCTACCGACAATCAGAAAGAAGATATACCCGAGACTACAAGGACAAAGGAAAGAAGGCCAGTTACCTAGAAAAATGCAAAGATGATGACACTGACATTGAATCTGAGGAAGACATCGAGATGGTGTTTGTGGTAGTAAAAGATGATTCAGATGATGATGAAGAAAGGTATGTAGAAACTGCACTCATATCTAAAGTTAGTAAAAATGATGTCTTGATCATAGATAGTGACTGCACTCACCATATGACCGGTGATAAGAAAAAGTTTGAGACTTTTGAATACTATAAAGGTGGTTCAGTAAGAATGGGTAATGACACACCTTGTCTAGTTGAAGGTAGAGGAACCATAATAATGAATAATCAGATAAAATGTGAAAATTCTTATTGGGTAAATGGATTGAATTATAATCTATTGAGTGTTTCTCATTTGAATAATTCAGGTCATAGAGTAGAATTTGAAAATAAGAAGGCAAAGATCTTCAATAAAACAAGAAATCTGATTGGTACCAGTGAGCAGACAAAAGGTAACTTATTCTATCTAAATGATACTAACACCACTTGTTTGATTGCTACAAACAAAGACATATGGTTGTGGCACAAAATATTGTGTCATGTGAACTTTGACAACATGATAAATATTAGGAAAAGTAGAAATGTCAGAGGCTTACCGACGATGACCAAGCCCTACAACATCATGTGTAAGAATTATCAAAAAGGTAAGATGACAAAGTCTAGTTACAAAATAAAAACCCATACATCTGATGCCATTCTAAAATTAGTCCATACTGACCTATGTGGACCTATGAGAAAAAAGAGTTATTATGGTGATAGATACTTTATTCTCTTTGTTGATGATTACTCTAGAATGATGACAGTCATATTTCTAAAAGATAAATCAGAAGCATTTAAGATGTTTAAATCGTATAAGGCAATGGTTGAGAAACAAAGTGGTAAATAATTGAAATGCTTAAGGCCAAATAGAGGAGGGGATTTTATTTTAGATGAATTCACTAACTTTTGTAATGAGCATGGAATCAAAAGACAGGTCTCTGCACCAAGAACACCACAGCAAAATGGAATTGCTGAAAGAAGGAACATATCCATAGTTGATTGTGCAAGGACACTGATGATAGAGAAATGCATCACCCAAATCTTTGGAGGGAAGTTTTCAGTACTATTGTTTACACATTAAACAGAGTACAATTGAAGAAAGACACCAAAAAGACACCTTATGAGCTTTGGTATGGATACACACCCAATGTGAGTTATTTCAAATTTTTTGGCAGTCAATGTTATATCTTAAAAGATGATAGAAATGGAAAAATTGACTCTAAGAGTGATGAAGTAATATTTCTAGGGTATTCTACCAAGAGCAAGGCTTATAAATGTCTTAATAAAGCCTCTAACAAAATTGTTGAAAGTGAAAATGTAAAGATAGATGAATTTGCAGAGAAGAATGAAAAGGAAAGCACTAAAGAACCAGAAGAATAAAATAGGTTTGTATATAATCAAGAACCTGACACTCTACCTGACCAACAAGGTAGAGCTCCCGAGCAACAGATCATTGCACCCAAGCATCAGGATACAAATATCGACGATCAGAACATTGCTCAAGATGATGCACAAAGTGATGAAGAACAGAATGAAGGACAAAATGATGATCAATATGATAGACAAAGAGATAAACCTATACTTGCAAGATATTTTAGAAAGAACCATCCACAGAACCAGATCATTGGAGACAAGAAAGCTAGTATGAGAACCAGAAGTAAGTCTCTAAATACAAGATGTCTTATTTGTGATTATGAGCCCAAATCTGTCAATGTTGCACTTGATAATGATGAATGGATAAGTGTTATGAATGGGGAGATTGAAAAAATAGAGAAAAAACAAGACATGGACACTTATACCAAGACCAGATGACAAGAATGTCATCGATACAAAATGGATATTCAGGAATAAACTGAATGAGAATGGAGAAGTCACCAGAAATAAAGCAAGACTAGTATGCAAGGGGTATGCACAAGAAGAAGGGATTGACTATGGAGAGACCTTTGCACTTGTTGCTAGGATAGAAGGAGTAAGAATATTACTTGCTTATGCTGCATGTAAAGGATTCAAGGTATATCAAATGGATGTCAAGTCTACATTCCTAAATGGAATACTTGAAGAAGAGGTATACATTGAACAACTAGAAGGGTTTGTTTATCCAAACAAGAGGGACATGGTATGTAGACCACACAAAGTATTTTTTGGATTAAAAAAAGCACCCCGAGCCTAGTATGAAAGACTTCATTCCTATCTTATAAGTATTGGATTTGTAAGGACTAGTAAAAACAGTAATATTTATTTAAAGGAAGATACTGATGCCAACATTTTGATTGCTGAGATATTTGTTGATGACATCGTATTTGGAGGCAATGATATGCTATGAAAATCATTTTCAAATGAAATGAGAAAAGAGTTTGAGATGTCTATGTTTGGAGAGATCAAGTTCTTTCTTGGTCTACAGATCATGCAACAAGATGAAGGTATTTTCATTACACAATCCAAATACATCAAAGAAGTACTGAAAATATTCAAGATGGAAGAGTCCAAACCAGTTGGAACACCAATGGAAACTGGATGTAAACTGACAAAGGAGGACAAGTCATCAGAGGTAAATCAGACTTTGTATAGATCAATGATTGGAAAACTCATGTATGTTGTACACACTAGACCAGATATTGCACATGCAGTAGGAATAGTTGCAAAATTTTCTGCTAATCCTAGAGAATCACATATGACTATTGTGAAAAGAATCCTAAGATATCTGAAGAATACCAAGGAATATGGCTTATGGTATAGAAGAGAAGGAAAATTTTAACTTAAGGTCTTTACCGACGGTGATTGGGCTGGAAATATTGATGACCGGAAGAGCACAAGTGGAGGAGCATTCTTTATGGGTGACAGACTTGTCACATTGATCAGCAAGAAGCAAGGATGCACCTCTCAATCTACTGTAGAAGCAGAGTATGTTGTTGTTGCTGCAAACTACTCAAATATTGCATGGATCAAACAGTTACTGGAAGGTATGCATATGAAAATTATTGAACCAGTAATTATCTATTGTGATAATAAAAGTGCAATAAACATTTCCAAGAATCCATTCATGCATGCTAAAACAAATCACATTTCCATCAAGTATCATTATTTGAGAGATCAAGTTTAGGCAAAGGAGGTTATACTTGAGTATGTGCAATCAAAGGAACAATTGGTCAATATCTTCACCAAGCCACTGCCCAAGGATGCATTTAAATACTTGATAAAGAGACTAGGGGTCAGACCCTTGTCTACTGGTCAATAAGATGACTAGAAGGCTACATCATCCTACATATTATTAGAATATCATTCATGTTGATGCAAGAAGAGAGATGGACTTCAAAGATAAATCTATACATAGTAAGGTATTTATCTACTCCAAGCACCAGAGTTATACCGATGGATTGGAAAATTCAAGGAATATATTATGGATAAAAAGGATCTGTTTGGCATCACTGTCAAAAGCTTATTTCACAAAGATGTTTATTTTGCATTGATGTCCAAGGGAGAGAGATATCTCATTATCATACTGATAAAGGGAGATATTATATCCATTATCATCTCAGGGAGATATTATATCCATCAAAGTATCCAAAGGGAGAGATGTAACAAGAAAGGGAGAGTATATACAAAGGAAGAGAATTGCTGACAAGAAACATCAAAAGAACAGAGAACAGTAAAAGAGAGAGAGAGTTTGACATGGAAGGAGAATACATCACATCAGAGAAAGAAATATTCTACATCTATCTAGTGAAGGGATTGAATTGAAGACAGAAAGAAAGCTGCAAGAATCAAATCAAAGCTATTTGAGATTACCGATAGCCAGACATTTGTAATAGTTACAGTAGGAAAGCTTGATGAAACTGTATATTTCATATTGTACTAGTAATAGTATAGTATGATAATGTAGTATGTTTCCATCAATGCCAAAGGGAGAGATTGATGACATGTAACTGATTGAATTTTTGAAGATATTAAGTTGATGATCATGCAAGGCATTAAATCAGTTAATGCATTGTATTTTCATTGATGTCAACTTGATATAATCTATATGGTCATGGAAATACTACCAAAGACTTCAAAGAACCAATGAAAACAAGGCTATGTTATCAGTAATGCATATAAGTCAAGTATTCACTAAGTGACTATATACACTGACGGAGTGCACACCGATGGATAGAGTAAAAGAACAAAAGTCACAGTGTTACTCGACGAGCAAAATGTACAGTACTATCGATGATAAAATTCATAGTGTTTCCCAATGAGCAAAACATGGAGTAACCCGACGGAAAGAATTTCAGTGTTGCCCGATGAAAAAGACAAGGATGGAGATCCCGATGACAACTGAAGTCGCACCAACGGAACAGTCAGTTATCACCGATGACTAACTGAAGTGTTGACCGAAAGAATAGAGAGTTCAGAAATGACAAAATGCTTAGCTATCAAGAAGCTATAAATAGACTTAATGGATACTTATCATTATTTTAATCATCTAGATAAAGCTGGAGATAAGTAATTGATTTAAATTTGATTTGTCCAGTTGGCAAGAAGATCTCTTTGAGATAAAATAGGAGTTTGCTTTAAATCTAATTGGTGAGAATTGTGGATCACACCAAGAATCAAGAAAGCCAAGAAAAGGTAAAAAAATGTCTATAAAGAGACAAACCCAATTCATTACAAATAGGAGTGTAGGGTGAACAAGAGAAGAGGAAAGATGCTAAAGAAAATCTGAAGGAGAAGAAAGTCTTCATTCAGTCCTGATCAATCAAGCTAAGGAAAGAGCTAGAGTCTACAGACATCGACAAATAGTGAGACAGCATCACAGAGTAGAACTGTGTGGAGAAAATGTATAGAATTGATTATATTGATCAAAGAGGTAATGCACTACAATAGATCTGAAAATCTGCAATTGAGTTGTATGTATGAACAGATCATTAATGTTTCAGTTTAACCATTGAAGCATCAATTCTCTTAACCAAGTAAGACTTAAAAGTCTTCTACAATTGAGATACATCCCAAGGAGTATCAAAAAGTTTGATCATGAAAGTAGCATTGGATATGTCTGATACCTATTGATAGGCCAAGTGAGTGTTTGATCAAGGATGGTAGCATTAGATGCCAGATACTAGGTGACAAACTATATTTTAAATCCTCTCACATGGTCACACCTAACAGTGTATTTGTAACCTTTAACAGGGTTGCCTCCTAACAGAGCTCACTTCAAAAGAGTGAAAATTTGGGGTACCGGTCCCAGTGGTTTTTCCCTTAACAGGGTTTCCATGTTAAAAATCCATGTGTTATGTGTTTATGTTTCATTACTTTACTGTTTTACATTTCACATATGCAATTCTGGATTTATAGGTATACTTTGCATATTTACTGTGTTTTGGTAAATAGTTGACTGCTTATCGATAATCATACATAAAAGAGATTTACAAAGCAATCCGACAAGTAGAAAATTGATATATTTATTTCAAGGCATTCATCTTGTAGGATTGAAGATAACTAGAGATATAATTTGTGGTTATAAGTTTTAAGGGTTGATTTAAGGATTAATTTTTGAGGCCATTGATTCACCCCCCCCCCNGGCCATTGATTCCCCCCCCCCCCCCCCTCTCAGTTATTACTAACATTTTCTTCTGCAATCTTCACTAGGGTCTCATAGTGACCGTCAAAATCATCAAGTGCCAACTTTAAGTTCTCTACTTCATCTTTACTTTGGAAAATAATAGGTACTGGAAGAAATTTATTCATAGTATCGATTGCTCTAGTAATTACCTTAGTCTTCTTGTCACCTTTCTGCTCATATCTCTCTTTTTATTTTGTGAGTGCAATGAAGGATAGACTCATCAATTCATCCTCATCCATGTGATCAACATCAACATCCATAGATTTGTCTTTACTTGCCAACAATAAGATAGAAGATGTGTCAACTTCAGTTTTGACTTCAACTTTTGCCTCTTCTTCTTTCTGCTTTATTTCTTTCTTATCTTCCTCTCTCTATTCTTCCTCTTTCTATTCTTCCTCTTCAGCCACTGTATTGTCAATATTTCCTTCAAAAAGATCCTTCTCATCAAATGAAGTGTCAAGGCTCACATGCACACTAGAAACATAGAAATCTAGTTGCATATCATCTTCGCTCTTCTCAACACTTGCCTCAACTATTTTAGAAATATCTCTAATTCCTAAAGGTGTATGCATTGTAGGTTTAGGAGGTGGGGCCTTCTCAATAATATTACTCATTAGTATCTAATCCAATTCTTTTTGAGTCTCATCTGTAACTTCTTCATATTTTCTTTCCATAATCTTCACTAATCTTGCCTTGGTCCTCAACAAAGGTTTTAGTTCACCAAATATTTTATCTCTCTCTTGCCTAGAAATTACTGGTAACATATTATCAATCACTTGATTCCTAATAGCCTCATCTTAAATATGTGCTAGCTATTTTATTATCTCTAGTCTACCATACAACTCTTCAAGTACACTTCCCTCTATCTTTAATAGATTTTTCTTGAAAATAAGTAAGTTATTTACCACAATATCTTCAATTATAATTTTATTAGATTCCTCATACCTGTCATAGTACTTGTTCACTGAAACTAGCTTCCCTTGCTCAATATATCTCTTCTCAATCATCTTCAAGTCTACTTTCAACACTTGTCTTTCACTAGTGGTCTCTTTTTCAACTTTCTTTTCTTCTCTTTCAGTCCTCCGTTCTTTAGGGGGTGAATCCAGTTTGGTGGATCTAGTGTTTACTCAAGGAACAATCTTTACTGCCTACAGGGTCTTCTGTGGTTGTAAAGGGGAAGTTACATCAATAAATATAGGAGATGGACTAGCTACCATCACAACTTCAGGAGGTGGAAGGCCTACAGTAGTAGTACTTGCCAATCCAGAAGATCATTCTGCTAACTTCTTATTTACTTCTCTCAACTCTTCTTTGGTCAAACCTGCCTTAATTCCACAGTCATCAATAATGTTATCTACTTTCCTTTTCCTCAAACATCTGGTCTTCTCTTCTCTTAATTTAGGTGATTTTTCCTCATATGTGCCCCATCTTGCCTCAGATGTATCTACTTCAGATGCCAAAACATGTTCAATTTGCATAGTTAAGACTTCTGAAATTACTTCATAACCCATAGGGTAACACTATTTCTTCCTAGGAACAACTACCTCAAAACATACACAAATAGTTTCAACCATGAAATAGATTATATCCTTATACCTTTCAACTAACTCTTCAGGAATTCTTATCTCTCTTTCATCTGCCTATGAAGAATCTTAATCATGCCAAATAGTTCTCCATCAAACCATGTGTTGTTTTGACTTATGTAACTCTGTGAAGTTTGAATACCAGTAGGTATCCCTTCTCTCCATGCTCTAGGGTGCATGCCTGGAAACTTATGCTCAATGTGGATGTACATATGGACTAGTAGTGAACCAAATCTAAATTTTTTAGACTTATCTTTCTTGATCAACTTAACATTCTCCAAAAATTATTGAGCCAGAACTTCGCATAGATTATATTTAGTGTTTTCTTTCACCATCTTGTAAGCCATCATAATGATTATTGTAGATACTAAATTAGATCTACTTCTATAGTAAAATTTTTATCCAAGTATCATTACAATCAATTTGATATCTTGTTGAAAAATGTCATTCACTATCATAGCTTGTATGTTCCATTTTGAGTCTGTTAGGGTTTCAACTTGTTTCTTTATGTGCTTCTCTGCCACTGGGATAACTCTGGTATTGTCCAATCCAGTTATCTCATGAATCAACTAACTACATATATTTACAGGTTTCTCTCCTATCCAGAAGAACTAATCATGAACTCTGCTCAACAATATTTTGAACCATTCCTCTTCGCTGAATTCATATAAGTCCAATATTTTCATAATGCTTAACTCATCTATATGTTTAAATTCATCTCTCATTTTGCTATTATCAGCCATATACTTCATTTCATTAGAAGTCTCATCAAAACCCAGTATATCATACTTGCAATGAATGTATGCCCTAATATCTTCTACATGCAAGACGTTGTGCGGTGTCTGGGAAAATGCTCCTTCAGGGTTGTCTTCACAAGAATTAAAAGGATGTTTCTTGAATTTGTATCTAAGTTGATCTACACCATCATAAATCAAAGGTGCATCCATAGCTTATGTATGAGTAGATGATGTAAATACCTTAATCACACTGAATTCTAAATTCCCTCTCTGATCGATCACACAGTATAGTTGTTAGATAGTCCATCACTCTCTGATCTCTGATCTCCTTAGGTCATTTCTCTTCAAATGGTAAAGAAATATGAATCCCATATGTCCTTTATTCATTGCTAAGTGTAAAATGCACATTACCCAATACACTTGGCATCATACACTGTCTAGTCAATCACAAATACCCTGATCACAAAATATACATTGTCTGATGTTGCACTCTCGGATAAGTTCTATGATGTCTACACATAACATACCTAAGCTCACTAGAGCTCACTCCTTAGAATCAGGGGCTAGATATAATCTGTTGTATTCATCCAATGCTCCCCCTAAGGTGATGATCGGCCATTCAGGTCAATTTTTCTTTGTTATCATTAGGCAAAGATCTAGTAGTATCTATTGTCTCTCCCTGAACCAATATCTCACTTGTCTCTTTGATTTTCCATACCTTACCACTGTTGTTATCTTCTGCTTTCTTGAAACAATTGTCAAAATCACTCTTGTATTCCACAAGACTTTTACTAGTATCATTGTCATTCTTCTTTGTGTTCATAGGAGGTGGCACTCTTCTGTTATTTACTCCATTATACTTGCAAAACTTTGCTATATGACCTAGATTATTGCATTTGTAGCATATAGGAGGTCTTCTGTCCTGATTTACTTCAACCTTACAATACTTTGCAATGTGTCTAGGGTTATTACATTTGTAACATGGGGTTTCACTGTAGATTCTCCTCTATTGTCTTGTCTATATCTAGATTGATCAAGTTTCCTGCATTCGACTTTCTTGTGCCCATATGCATTACAGATAAACAATAACCAGAAAAAGTTTTGAAAGGGTCATTACCTCTGCAATCTCTTTTCATGTGTCTAGACTTGTTACAACCAAAACATCTACCTCTAAAAGGTCTGATCTACTCTTTAGGTTCTTCAAGAGTACATTTTCCTACATCAATCTTCTCATCAGGTTTCTCTTCTTAATTCTTGGAACATTCAGCATCATTGAAGCCAATACCAGTCATATCTCCTTTAGGTTTCTGTCTATCTCTTTTCTCATCAATCAAGTCACTACTCATGTGAAGTTTCTCAATGTGTTTCTTTGTCTCAACAAGTTCACCTTTTATAATCTGATTATATTTCTCCAATTCTAGATACTTTTTCTTGTAATGGTCAGCCTCATTCTTCATTTGTTCCATCAAAACATTTGCATTTTTCAAAGCTTATTCAATCTTGTTTTTAGCATCTTTTTCTTGTTGAATCTCTTTATCCATTGCCTCATTCTCAAGCTTCAAATTATCATTCTCTTTTTCAAGTTGCTTTACCTGATCTGAATTATCATTGTCTAAATCTTCTTTTATTTGAACCATAAGATCTTGTCTCTAATTTTTGGAAAGTTCAAGCTGGTCTTTTAGTTTCTTAATAAATCCTTCTGCTCTCCTTAAATTGAATCTCAAGTCACCATTCTCAACTTTATCTTTATATAAGTCTTCAAGTGCAGCTTCAAATTTTTCTTGCAAATTATCTGAATCCATTCTGATCTCCCTTAAGTTGTTAAGCTTTCTCTCCAAGGGCCAATAGCTCTAATACCAATTGTTAGGATTAAGTAATACTGAGAGGGGGGTGAATCAATATTACAGCACTTAAAATAGACTTTAAACCAATTCCAAATAAACTATAAGCTTGCTGAAATGAAAAGAACATAAAAAAATAACATAGAACTCATGACACCTTTATTTGTTGTCGAGAAAACATGGCCAAGGGAAAACCCCGGTGGGGATGGTACCCACAAGCATTCACTAAAGTATAATGTCTCTGTTAGGAGACCTAGCCCTGTTAGGAGCTGAATATTACATACTACATTTCCTTCTAAAAGGTATAACAACCCTATTAAAGGTATACAACACCCTGTTAGGGGCTAACTGAACTTATAGCTCTTACAATAAAACTTATGTTACAAAGTGTTCTCAATAATGAACAAGACAAGAATCTTCAATGCTTAGATAGTTCCAGTAATATCTCTTCAATTATCTTTGTCAATCCTCTACTCTGTCAT
>MU228104.1:5435659-5450556 GCA_018584345.1 Thuja plicata
TATATATATATATTTCATTACCAAGTCGGCTCACTTAACTGATATTACATAGTCGGCTCTCAATACAAAATGGAATTAATAATGTAAAGAGAAAATACAAAGTCGACACTCTTACATAACCAAAATATAGGTTATCTAAAATCATAATCCAACTTAGCTTTCTAGGAGTACATGACATACTCCTCAAATCATCGCTACTGTCCAACTGCTCTGTTATGTTGATATGTTGTTGTTGCATGTCTTCAAATCTATCTAATTCTTTGTAATCATCACCAAAACCAAATTGATCTTATATGGAGTTCATACATACCCTATAGTATCTTCCTCTAATCTCTCTAGTCCTAACTCATCGACCTCAGTCTTCGATACCCAAAACAACTCTATATTTTTGCTTCTGTACTTAGTCGATTCCAGGACTGAATCACCAAAACTTAACTTTATTCCAATCGATCAATATACCAAATGTGTTTCCAGAAATGACAACCAAAAAGTGACTTATAACATACCAAAAAGATCACTTGCCAACAATATATATCCGGCTTGTTTTGCGCTGAAGCCTTTTATCCAACATTCCTAGCTTGATCGAAGGAAACTGCCATGCCCCTAGTCTTTTGATAATGAAGTTAGTTTTTATTTTTGAGCAAGAAATTAATTGATTTCAGGTGTTATCATGCCCCCTCGAGAACTAAATCAAATAAATAGTAATGAAATCTTTTTGTAGGAATGTGAATATCCCTCAAGGATCGATGGAAAACTCTATTCAATCAATAAGAATCAATTAGAATATGCGTTGGAGCAAAAATGTGTTAAGATAAAACACAATTTTACCAAGTTGACTACTTTGAAACATGTTTGTGAGAAAGATAGAATGACATCTGACCAATATTTTAAATATGTGATATGTAGCCTATTGATAAAGAACCTTCAAAACCATTGTGTAAAGCTTGCGAATCATTTTCTGTATGTATAGATCATTCCTGCATTTGTTGGAGTCCATCACAAAATTAGTATTGTGCTATGATTTATGGTGTCTACATATTGGATTTCATTCCCGGTAGATTGGGTAAGGAAAAAATAGAGTACTACTAGTCCACTTACTATTTTGAAGCTTCTATTTAACCCTAAACAATCAATATAAGCCTCAAAAATGACTTTTTACCCATTCATTTTCACTTTTATCCTTTGTAATTTTCTAAGCTCTGGAGAGAAGATGGTGGTCCCTGCGCTAGGCATTGATGCGAGCTTGCACATTTTCACAAGCGGCCCACACATTATGCACCCTTGGTTGAATACATTGATACCTTCATTTTTACGCTTTATGTTTGAATTTTTGAGTTGCTTTACAATAGTTATAGGCAATCTTGTTTTGGATCACACCTAAGGTTTTGACTCACATCTAGTGAATGCCACGTTACATCTGAGAAATCAAAATTTATGGATTGCATCCCGCTGAAAAATGATCACATCCTTTCATTCATCAGTCGGTCACATTTGTTTAATCTTGGCCAATGCGTGAAAAAGTTGCATACTGTGAAAATAGGATTGCATTTGTTTTTCCCCATCAGATCCTGTAAAAATAGGATCGTATCTGAGATGTGAGCTCGCATTCGAGAAAAATAGAACCGCTTCTAGTAAGTAATGTGTAAAATAGCATGTTTGTCTATATTTCTTCTATTTTCTAAAAAATACTAGCTATTAAATCTTGTGAATGTTTTTTTAACTGAAATATTGATGTAATTCTTTGATTTCTGCTTGACAGAGTAATTGTATTATGGTGTCTTTCTGAGTACCTTGACCTGTGTGTATTCTTTCTTTATCTATCTCCTTGATTGAGGTGGAGCAACAAATTTTTGGCCATATAGGTCTAGGCTCCTTGATCGATTTACCCAACCTTAGGGTAAATTAAGGGTTGTTGACTGCTCTTGCCGAGAGATGGCACTCAGAGAACAACACCTTCCACCTTCCCACAAGTGAGATGATAGTGACTCCTAAGGATGTGTGGTGTATTATGCACATTCTTGTGATGGGTCATGAGGTTCACTTTGAGTCACGATCAGCAACGACTATCTTAGATGCATAGAGGTTCTTTGTTGATCCTTCCATTGCACGACGTTACTTGACTTGGGATCATATGTTAGATCATTATGAGTGACTTCCTGTATTTTTGGCCAATTTGATAGGAGGTATCCTGATGCCTTATCATGGATAGCAAGGATTCATGTGTGTTTGGGTTGGTATGTTAGAGAAGATGAATTCCTCAAGCCGTAGATTTGGATGGGTAGCTGTATTCTAGCCCATATGTATAGAGAGATCCACGAGATAGTATATGAGTATTCTCAGAGTATGACTGTTGGGATTTTGATTCTTCAAATCTGGGCCTAGGAGCACATCCCAATGACATATCTGATTGTTGATAGACATAGAGATCCTGAGGATGTATACATGAACTCAGGTTATGTCCAGCAGTCCCACCTAGGTAAGCTAGAGTATTGGCACAGAGTTCTAGATGATGTTACAGAGGTTGAGTGGTGACCGTACCTTGAATGTGAGGAGTGGGAATTAGATTGGAAACAAATGTCATATTTCTTCCAGAGAAGATACCTAATTAGGCATACCAGATACGTCATTGAGAGATTTTTTGTTACCTGAGTGTTGCGGCAGTACGGCAGAATGTGGGGTGTTCCACGAGATCTTACAATGTATGCCCGGATTCAGGATGAGGATTCATGGTGTGGTGCTCGCTTATTATATGAGACTATACAGAGGGAGATCTTATAGATGGTTACAGTTGGTTGGTACTATTGGTCATATGTGAAGGATGGAGGGATCACTGGTGATTATCGAGATTATCTTGCACAATATCCATTCCTGTAGTTCACTGCTCCGGATGAGATTGCGTCATGGATCGAGGACATTTTAGATTATGATCCTACTGATGAGGGACCTATTGGAGGTAGAGGTAGAGGATACAAGGGTGCTAGATATGGGAGAGGTGGCAGGGGTGGTAGGGGTGCGAGAGGTAGTAGGGGCCCTCCTGCAGACAGAGGTTAGAGACATGACCAACATGATAGTGGAGATGATGGAGATGATAAGGGTGGTGGTGTAAAGGAGGGAAGGTGCACCCATGTTAGATTCATACCTCCACAAAGGGATCTAGGTCCATTACTGATGAGGCAGCAACAACAGCAGAGACCCACGGGATAAAGGTAGGCAGGTGATAGTAGTGGTGGAGGCAAACCTCCTGGATAGGATCCTCCCAGAGATAGGTCTAGAGATACAAATCCTCTGTCATAGTGTGATAGATAGAGAGAGAAGATTAGGGCTTAGATCACTACTCTGGAGACACTCTTAGTAGATAGGGATAGGAAGTTGGATTTGATGAGATCTAAGAGAGACATTTAGGCTCTCACTTTCGTACATCAGAGACAGAAGGAAGCCTATTATTTTTCCTTATATTGTGCAAGTTTTCCTCAGCCTCAAAGAGCACCTTTGTATTATGTTATGGCACAATAGTCAGAGGGAGCCATGTTGTTGTCACCTCCTCCATGCGCAAATGCACCACATCCTCCCCCTCATGATCAGGCTGATGGTGGGAGTCAGTTTTGATAGCATAGATCACCAATGATTTTGTATATTGATCCTTCTGTGATCATTCATTGTACATCAAATATTTGATACATTTGTATATTTTGATCTTGATCTCCTGATACTATTTAGACATTCATATTTTTGATCTGATATCCACTGATATATACGAGATAACATCTTCTGATTTTGATATGTGTTCATTATTTTCCTTTTGATAGTTGATGTATATGATAGATGATTAGATTAATTCATACTTAATGATGTACTTGGTCATTGTGATGATTTAGATTATATTAATGTGATGACATCATTTATGCTTTTTATTTTTCATTGATATATAGATGTTTTTAAATGATTCTATGTGAATATACATATGTATGTTTTTGAAAAAAAAATTATGCAAATATATGTATGGATGCACTTAGGATGTAAAAATGCAACACTTGGATGATTTATGCTTTTTTTATTTTCTTTTCCAATTCAAAATACAAAAATGAATGCAAAATGGTTATGCTATGGATATGCAATGACAAGAATATACCAGTAAATAGATTAAGTAGTCAAACTTGGATTTGAATAAAATAGGAAATCATTTTGAGCTCAAGTACTTATGCTTCCAAATGAACCATGCAAACTTAAATTAAACTAAATGTAAACCTCTAGGACTGTCACTGATCTTTTTACACTAGCATTTTATCATCATAGAGCATTTGTGTAATGGACGTCATCGGTCAGTACAACTATCACTGATACCATGAAAGTATCATGAAAGTATGAATACTACCTTAATTGGATGCAATGTCAAAAATAAACCTAAGCATCAAGGCATAGAGGCCAGGATGACTTGTCAGTTATCTCCTTTTGATTTAAGAATCATCTTCTGTCTGTGTGCCATATAAGATATGTAACCTACAATGACCCTTAATGTTCATATCCTTGGGTACATAATGTGTTGTACACCTTACTAAGAAGTTGATTAGAAACATACAAGGAAATTGATTCAACCTCACCATAGCTTACACATAAAAAGGATCAAGATATATGCGGCTATCCACTCATGTTGGAAGCTCTTATCATAAACATCCAAATTAGGTGAAGTTTGTAGGATCATTGAAGCAATAACCACAAGCAAAAAACCAAGAAAATGTTATGCCCCTTGTCCTTGTGACTCTTTGTCATTTAATAGACATCATGGAGTAACTCAGAAGACATAACAAGCAACAAATGATAATTAGACAAAGAAAATTCATAACCACTTATATGCCCCTAGCTTGAAAAATCATTGGAACATTAAAAGAGCCATGTTCAAATCAAGATCAGTCTATATGTGTTTATGTGGAGTTTAGGAACACCTTTTATTCATCATTCAATCATAGCAGAGAAATCATCAATTAAAGCTTGGATTTTAGCAATATATATCTGTGTCTAAGCCAGTGAGATAAACAATATCAATAATTGCAATCCAATAGAGTGTTGAGAAACATTGTTTGATTAAAGCGTTGAGAAACACTAGTATGATTAAAGAGTTCAGAAACACTAGTATGATGTCTATTAAAGGTAGGTGGTGTTTAAGAAACACCTTTGTTTGTGATAGTGATTATGATGTTTTGTGAGAGTATTAAGAAATACTATTTTATGTCAGTGGAAAACTTTTCTAGACAAAAATCTAGGATGACAAAGTAACCAACAACCTTCGACTGATAGAACCAAGATGACCACTAAAATTTCTAGGACACATGCCCCTAGTGAAGTATGACTATCCTAAGACTCAAATATAGACAAATTCCAGGCAAGGAAAGTATATTCTTGAAGGGTTCCAGTCCAGCTAATGTCCAGAAAATGACCGTGAAGGATATGTGCAAGTGGCGCATTGATAGATGGAGCACTGAGTACAAGTGATGCATGTTTGCCAGGTTTTCACCACTTGGAAAATTTCTATTTTTGATACCAAGATGGTTGTTTGCTAGGTTTTCTCCAAGGCACTTTTTCTTGTTTTTCAAAATTTTTGTACTTTTCTCTTCTTCTTTTTTAGTATCAAGGCACCTGTTTTCCAGGTTTTCACCAAGAATACCTTTTTCAGGACTTTTTCCACTTTTGTTTTTATTTTTTCTCTTTATCACTATTTTTGGATTTCTTCAAGATCATTTTTTGTTGTTTTGGTATTTCTCAGGATCAATTTTGTTGTACAAGCCCTTAAGCTACATGTCAAGCATGAAACTATTTCAAGTGTAGAGTATTGATAGGATCAAGAGGAAAAATCCTTCATGTGCTAACTAATAATCTCCTATCCCAAAATTTGTTATGATAACAAAAGGACCCAGCCAATTGGGTTCAAACTTGCCTTTTTGTTCTCTATTTGGTTGATTCTTAAGATTCTTTCTGAGAATGAGATCTCTCACTTGAAACTATCTTGGCTTTACCTTCTTATTGTAATCTTTTGACATCCCTTTTTGATAGACTTTTAGGTGATCGAACGCTTGTTGGTTGTGCTCATCCAGCATCTCTAATTATTGTACCCTATCTATGTGGTATTGTTTGTCTGTGACAAGACCTTTGAGGGATACTCGCAAAGAAGGGGTTTCTAATTCAATTGGTAATACTGCCTCTACGCCATAGAAAAGAGAAAATGGAGTGGCTCTTGTTGGTGTTCTGATGCTTGTTCTGTAATCCCATAGTGTTGGGTTCAATTATAAATTCCAGTCTCTGCCAGATTTGCTCACAGTTCTGTGTAGGATTTTTAGAATGTTCTTGTTTGAAGCTTCAGATTGTTAATTACCTTGAGGATAATAGATGGATGAATAGTGTTGAGTAATGTGAAAATGTGTACAAAGGTCATCAATGTCTTGGTTCTTGAATTTCACTCCATTGTCTGTTACAATAGATGAGGGTACCCCGTACCTACAAATGGTGTAGTTCAAGACAAACATAGCTAATTGTTTTCTAGTGGATTTGATTAGCGACACTTCTTCGAACCACTTTTTGAAATACTTAGTGGTCATGATTATGTATTTATGTCCATTTGAAGAATTAGGATAGATCTTTCCAACAAGATCAAAGGTCCATTGCTGGAATGGCCAATGTGTTTGGAATTTTTGACATATTTTGGCATATTGAACTGCATCTTTCTGCATTTTAGGCCAATAGTACCTAACCTTTAGAAGTTTCTTATCTGATGAAAAACCATTTGAGTGAGATCCACAAACACCTTCATGGACCTCTTTTAATGCATGATTAGAATCTTCTTGTTCTAAACATCTAAGTAGAATTCTATCAAGACCACGTCTATATAATTTATTGGTGATGAGTACATAACATGATGTTGTCCTAATTAAGGCTCATTTTTTATTTTTGGATAGGCCATTGGGTAAGGTTTGATTCATAAGATAGTCATTTATATTGGTATACCTAGATTGGTTTTGGATATTTAGGGAAAAAATAACTTGGGACTCAGGTGCATAAAATGTAGGAAAGGATAGTTATTCCACCAAGAAGTCATAGTGGAATTGATGTTCCTTCAGTTGTAGCATGGATGCTAGCATTGTCATTGTGTTTGTAGCTCTATTTTCTATTCGTGGAACTTTTTGAATGTGATAAACACAAAGTACTTCTTCAAATCCTCTATCATCTTCTCATATTTTTTTTGGTATTCTCCATTTACTTGATTGATGATGAGTTGAGAATCACCATATATATGTAACTCTTTGATTCTCCATTCAATGGATAGCTTGAGACCATTTACCAATGCTTCATATTCTAAAATTTTGTTGGTGCATGGAAACATCAGTTTGTGTGTCTTAGGTATCTTGTAACCTTGAGGAGTGATAAACAATACCCATGCTTCAGATTCTTGTTGTGTGAAAGAACCGTCAAAGTACATTTTCCATGGATGTTCTGTTAAGTGCATTATTGTCTCATCTAGAAATTCTATTATCAATGGTGTTGCATCCTACAATGGTGAATCAACCAATTGATCTTCTAGCACTTATCCTTTAATGGCCTTTCTATCTACATACTCTATATCAATTTCACTAAGTATTAAGACCTATTTTTCTAGCCTTCCCGTTAATGTTGTCTTAGTCAGGAGGTACTTGAGAGGATCAATCTTTGCAATGAGTTTCACTGCATGTGAAAGCATGTAGTGTCTCAGCTTTTGGGACACAAAAACAACTGCAAGACAAGCCTTTTAAATTACACTATAGTTTATTTCATATGATACCAATGTCTTATTGATATAATAAATTGCTCTTTCCTTCTTGGTATCATCCTCTTGTGCTAGTAATACTCCAAGTGATATAGTTGTAGCTAAAATATAGAGAAAAAATGGCTTTCCATGAACAGGTGTCATTAAGATATGAGGATTAGCTAGATAATATTTTAATTCCTCGAAGTTGTTTTCACAATGTTCATCCCATTTGAAATTCACTCCTTTATGTAAAAATTTCATGAAAGTTTACACTCTATCCACTAGTTGAGACATGAATCTTCTGATTGACTGGAGTCTTCCTTGGAGAGTCCTCATTTGAATTATTTTATGAAGGAGTGGCATCTCCTTTATGGATTTTACTTTTTGGGGTCTACCTCAATTCCTTTGGCTGATATAATGAATCCTAAGAGCTTTCATGATTGGACCCCAAATGCGCATTTCTTTGGATTGAGCCTTAGTTGAAATTGCTCCATTCTATTCACTATCCTTTTCAAGTCCTTGATGTGAGTTATTTTGATCTTTGAATTGGCTAAGGTATCATCTGCATAATCCTCCATGTTCTTATGTATCATGTCTTGGAAAATTTTTGTCATAACTCATTGATATGTGGCTTCGGCATTCTTTAACCCAAATGGTATTACGTTCCAACAAAATGTTCCCCATGCACATGTAAATGTTGTCTTTTCTTGGTCTTCAGGGGTGATCTTTATTTGGTTGTAGTCTGAAAATCCATCCATGAGTGAATAGATTTCATATCCTATCGTAAGGTCTATAATCGTATCAATGTTCGGCAATGGGAAGTCATATTAAGGACAAGATTTGTTTAGATCCTTGGAGTCTGTGCAAATTATGATAGACTTTTCTTCTTTAGAAACTGGGACTACATTAGAAATCCTTCCTACATAAGCAATGACCCTTGTGAATCCATATTTTAAGAGTTTTTCTAGCTCCGCTTTTACCAACAATGCTACATGTGGATGCATCTTTCTTAATTTTTGCTTGACAGGTTTTATCCCATGAGCTATACATAAGTGGTGCATTATTAATTCAAGGTATAATCTAGGCATATCAGAATAAGACCATGCAAATTTGATCTTTTTCTCTTTAAGGAACTTAGTGAAGTGTGCATTTTCTTCCCTTGATAATGATTGTGCAAGATGGACAAATTGAGGACCTTTAGTTGTTCCCAGATTGACTAGTTGTGTTGGTTTTATTAGTACTAAAGATCTTTGTTGGAAGTGCATGGGGGGAATATCAATAATCTCATCCTTTGGCGCCTCTAAGAGGTTTTCACCATTAGATACATCTTTTATTTTTACTTTTTTAGAATATGATACTACCACAACGTGGTTTTCACCATTAGTTATTTTTTTATGTTTACTCTTCATTTTTTTTTACTAAGAAACTTGATCTCCTCCTCTATCATATTCATGCTCCTTGCACTAGTGGAAGAGGGATATGGTTCACAAGCATTTAGATAGCAGTCCAAAGTATATTCATTGGGAAAGTTCATTACAGTAGTGGGTTCTGACTCAATCCAATCAATCAGTTCAAGGTTTACCAAGGATAGTGATTTAGAGGGTTCTAAGGACAACTCTATGTTAGTGTCAAGACTATTAACTGATAAGATAAGTTTTATTAAGCTGATTCTATAGTGTTTATATCATTAAGAGTTGGTTCATCATTATTAGTGTCATTGTTAGTATTTTGCGAACCTAAGTCTAGTGACCTAACATTTGAACTTTATCCTTATTCTCTTTCCCTTGTTCTATCAAATCTATGTAATACCCTTTGGTACTCCTCTTGTCCTATTAAGACCCCTGTGTCTTCATAAATTATACTTGGGAACACTAAATCAACCAATCATATGACAATATTTGTGTTGTGGGTAGTGTTAGAACTTTCTTCCCTTTCCTATAAAGGTGCAAATTTATGGATCATGTCTACCTAAATATCCATGGTAGCATCAGACATCTCATCCAACTCATAATCATGTCAACCTGAAATATTGTCATTAGATTGATTTAGTAATTCAGAAATAGTTATTTGGTGCACCCTATTGGACATTTGTGGATCAAAGTACGGTAAATCCATGACATGTGAAATTGTCACCAATTGCCCCTAGTTAGGATGTGCACTTTGTTGTTGTCTCACAGAAGGTAACTCTTCAAAAAAATTTGAGCTACTTGCTTCTTCTCCCCTGCTTCTTCCTTCTTCCTTCTTCTTGTTCGAAATGTTCTTATTCATGGTATTCCCCTCCTTGTTGTACCTCTGGAGAATTACCCACTTATTCTTCTTCCTATTCTGATTCTTGGACATTTGTTTGTGACAATAAGGGAATATGGTGCTCTGATTTTTCTCTAAGATGAATAGGTCCATACCGTTCTCCTTGGTATTTTGGGTTCTCCATACCTATATGTAGTAATCTTTCATATGCCCAAGGTATCAATTCAACATCTTCTTCTTCTTCATCACTTTCTCTATCAAATATTGGACCTTCTCTTGAGGTAGGGTATTCTGATTTGCTATTGAAACCTAATCCATTCTTGTCCTTAGTCTTCCTGAATTCCATATGGATCGGCTCAATGAGTCCCTTGCCTTTATCTCCTAAAGGTCCCTTCCCTTTTTAAGCCATTCTTTCAAGGTCATAACCTTTTCCATATTTTTAGAGATATCTCAACATGTTTTACTTCATTTTCTCCATTTTACTCTTTATATAACCATGCCAAGATTGCTTTGTCTTCCTTTTCTTCCTCTTGAGAGATTGTGGCTCTAACCATACCAGTCGGTTCATGAATAGATCTTTCTTTTGAGGTGGAAGGTGTAAAGGATGGGGAAGGTCTTCCATATGATCTTGGAGATACGGGAATGTTAGACAATGATGGAGTTGTATCTAATTTATATTCCCCCGTGCTAGTTTCTTCAAGTTTTAACATTTTTTCCGAAGCTCCTCATCACCCTATCTTTGGAGGTTTCAGCTAGGAACTCTTTTGGAACTTCCTTATTGTGAGGAACCATACTATCTACCTTGATGTTGTTGCAAGTGTATCTTGAGTTTGTGGGAATTTTTACTTCCGCCCCATTGTGTGGGATTTTGATACATTGGTGATAAGTAGATGGCACCACTTGCATTTCATGTATCCAGGGTCTCCCTAGTAGTATGTTATAGGCCAATGGTAGATCAAGAACTTATAAAATAAAATCTTGTTCTATTGGTCCTATTCTTGTTGGTAAAACAACTAGTCCTTTGGATGACCTTTCCTCCTCGTCATAGGTCTTAATGGTTATCTTACTCCTTGGATCAATTGTGTGTTCTAAAAATCCCAATGCTTTGACTAGGTTGAGGTTGCATATATTCAAACCCGTGCGCCTCCAGCTGTCAATAAACATTGTACACAGTGTTTATGGATCAAAACCTCAATGTGCAGGGGCTGATTATGGGGATGAGTCAAAGATTTATCATCCTCATCTAAAAAATAGAGGTAATGGGGAGTTGATATGTGATTGATCATTGCCTAGAATTTGTCTACATCTATGTCCTTCATAACATTGGTTGTATGTAGGGCTTGTTCAAGAACTTCCCTATGCACTGAAGAGATCTTTAGCAACTCAAATATAGCGATTTGATTCAAGGTTATTTTCAATTGGTCCACCAAGTTGTAGTTAGAGAATAGTGTGGGACCCATTTATCTTGACGTTGCTGGTTTTGGAATTGTGACAACAGGTGGTTTGGATGATGTCCCTTGCTTGGATGAGGAATTAACCCCTTTAATTATGATTTGTGCTTGGCTTCGTGTTACAAATTTTGAGTGTGCCAACTTTTCCTTGACACCTTTGATAGTGATCATATTGATTGATTCACCTTTTATGTCCAACATATCGATCACGTTATCATTGTGAGAATAGGTGTAGTTGACTTCATTTCCTTTTGATTTAGAGGCTTCTCCTTTTTTCATGTGATCTTCATTATATGTGTGCTCTTCTACTTTTATCTTGTCTCCATATATGAGATCTTGTATGGCGTGCTTGAGTTTGACACATTCATTGGTCTTGTGCCCTTTATTTTTATGGAAAGCACAATATGCATTATCGTTCCACCATCTTGGTTTACCTCCGGTTCCCATGGTTTTGACTCCAATAAAGTAATGATTTTGTTATACAAGAGAGTCTTCAAAACCATCTCAAGAGATTCTCCCAATGGAGTAAATGTTTGTTTAGGCCTAGACACCCACGACTTATTCTTGTTGGTATAAATGTTCATTCGTCGTATTGTTATTGTTGCCTTAGCCGCTTTGTTTGCTTGTAGGCTATTTGTAAGATTAAACACAACTAGTTTAATGTTTGTATTGGAGGCCTCCACCACTCCATCATTAACAACATTTTTGTTCTTATTCTGTCATTTAGGCTTGTTGTTATAATTGTTAGAGGATTTGTTGTCATTATGAAGTGTGATTTCTCCTTTTTTATCATAACCTCTTGAGTGTGAATGTCGTTCTTAATCATTCTGTCAAAACTTGGATAATCTTACATTTATAAGGCATAATTCATTTTAGGTACTAAGTTGTTTAAAAATATCTCCATTTTCTGATTCAAGTATTTGTTGAGAGTACCTTGCAAATAACTTTCTCTGCCTTTGTAAGAAGTGTGTGAAGGATTCACCTATTTTTTGTTTAGTATTACAAAGATCCATCATGGTAACATTGTGTTGTATGTTATAGGAGTACTGTTGGACAAATCTTTGAATCAATTCTTCAAACATTTGTATACTAGTTGTTAGTTTAGAAAACCATTCCATGGCTTGTCCTCCTAAACGTCTCAGAAATAGTCTCATCAAGTACATTGGTTCGTGCATAAACTCTATACTCAACACGCAAAACTCTCTTACATGATCATGATGATCCATTTCTCCCATGTATTTTTCATACTTTGGTCTTGCCATGTTTGGTGGAAAAGGCTCCATTTTCAAGTTCTTATTGAATGGGAATGGACATATGTGTTCCAACAAGTATTTCTTTGTGGGATTATTCTTTTCTCTTTTAAGAGTTGTGAGCTCTATCTGCATTTGATATAGTTTTTTTGAGAGAATAGAGATGGGTGTTTGTATCTCTTCCTCTTTTAATCGTTTGACATCATAGTCTTTGGGAAGTTTAACTCCAAGAGAAGCTAGGTGGAGAAAATATTTTTCCTTGTCTTCTTTAATGATTTTCTCCAAGGTCCTTTGAAACTTTCCACTTTGTTTGATATTATCATATTTTTCTTTTGTTACATCTTCCTCACTATTTGAGTCAAACAAGGGACTTGTTGGTGCTCAAATCAATAGATTGGATTTCCTATGGACTTGCCAATCCAATGCTGGGAAACCTAAGTGATTTGGCCAACTAACAAGTTCAACCCAAAACAAGGTTGGAACTTCTGCAATTCTGGCTCTGTAGGACCAAGGCTAGTAGACCTATACCTTAACTTATCTCTCAAGCTTAAGAATTTTTATAGTAGATAGAACACACTTCAAATCCTCTCTCTCAAGTATGGCAAGGCACTTGAAATAAATCAAACTGCAATCAATATATCATAAACTGCAAGACTGAGAGTGCTCTTGTTAATGTAAGAATGCTTTGAAAATGTATATAAATGTATTAAATGAATACTAATTAGAATATCTCAACAAATTTAGCAATGAATAAAATTACTATATCCAATAATTGATAAGATCAGTGCCTATTTAAACTTGGGCAATAGAGTCAATCCTATGTACAACCCTGTAAGACAGTGTATATTCCAACACCATCAACTATTCAAATGTTGTAGGTGCAGAGAAATTAAGTCTATTTATATCATTGTTAGTTCAAATGAATTTAACTCCTATGGTTGGGAGACCATTTGAACAAGAAGCCAAAAACACTAACTTTTCACAAATTCCTTCATAATGAAAAAAGAATATAAGACATAAAATCTCTACACAAGCATTGTGAAAATAGAAATTGAATCTACCTTCAATAATTACAAGGGACTATCTGAAATGAATCAAACTTTCTTACCACAAGTGAAATAGAAAACACTTATATTTATTGATTTTTAAATAATAGTACATTCGAGTCCATGTTGCAGTTGTGATCAAGTTCTAAACTACAATCTTTATAATAATTTCCTGTAGGATTTGAGAAACATGCAAATCCACAGAACCCGAATACACCTGCATGCAAAAGACCTGATACAAAGTAGAAGCTCAAAAATGAAAAAGTAGAACTCAGAGATGCTCAAAAGAAGAGTCACTATATTATTCTCTAAGTTATGAAAAAACATTACAAAGTTCAACCTATAAAGGTGAACAAACCCTAAAACAGAAATGCTAGGTTGCGCAATATAATTAATATAAAGTATTAATTATATGCACCTAAGAGATAGCTTAATTGAAAAAGAGTAAGTAAACTAATTGATTACTCTAACACCCCCCCTTAAGCGAAGCTCAGGAGGTAAGCTAACCTAGCACAGCTAAGAAAGTAGGAAATGGGTCCCGGCAACAAGGCCTGATCAGGTACCTAATACAAGGAAATATCTGTAAACCGGAGACAAAGGAGAAAACCCAGTGGGAAAAACTCCTCTCCAAAAAGAGATATAAAAGAAAGCAAAGACAAAAGGAATGACTTCAAGAGACTCTCTCAAAGCCATTAGTACAATGCGTGCTGCCGACCCCCCCGAGAGAGAGGGTTGAGGCTCCAAAGCCCCCCTGGAATGAAAGAAACCCTGGATCAATGAACAAACCACCATGACTCCAATGCAAAGGAGTGAAAGGAAGTAGGCACTAAAGAGGTGACCTCAAAAGATGAGGTGTCACTGGAAGGCTGAGCTGATGCTCAAAAGAGTAGACATGAGGATCCTGAAAGGGAATCCCCAATGTATATGGTATGACAGGTGTGTTGACACTATCATCAAAGAGGAGATGAGTGTCCTCTGTAGAGTCCTCAACAACTGCACCTGGTAGCTCGATGAAAGGAGCTGAAGGGTCAAGCAGTGCTGAAGATGAATCCTGCTGAAGAGAAAAGTACTCCTCAGGATGAGGTGTGGCAGTCACAACACTGGTCTCTGGAACAACACACAGGTTCAAGCG
>MU228104.1:5461280-5489794 GCA_018584345.1 Thuja plicata
CTTGATTACCGATAAGAAGTAAAACTTATTTACCGATACTCAATAAATATGCAGAGTATACCAATCAATCCAGAAATGCATATGTGAAATGTAAAATAATAAAGTAATAAACCATACACACATAACACATGGATTTTAGCGTGGAAACCCTGTTAAGGGAAAAAACCACTGGGACCGGTACCCCAAATTTTCACTCTTCTGAAGTAAGCCCTGTTAGGAGACAACCCTATTAAAGGTTACAAACACACGGTTAAGTACAACCTTGTTAGAGGATTTTTATACATAGGTTGTCACTTAGTATCTGGCATCTACGCTACCATCCTTGAATCATTCTTTAGACTGTCAATAGGCTTTATGCTAATATTACTACCATTCTTGAATCAACCTCCTTCTTAGACTATCAATAGGCTTTAGGTAAGACCACTTCTACTATCATGAATCAACCTTTTTGGTAATCTTTTAGGATATACCTCAATTATAGAAGATGGTTAAGTCCTGCTCTGTTAAGAGACTTAATGCTTCAATGCTTAAACTGAAACACAATGACCTATTTCTAATGCAACTTTGAATTGCAGATATTCAGATCTATTTATGTACAATACCTCTCTGATCAATGTATAAATTCAATTCCTTTGTACTTCACACTTTCTGCTCTGTGATGTTGTGCTTCACTGTTCGTCAGTGTCTGCAAAATTCTTTAGCTCTCCCTTAGCTTGACTGATCAAGACTGTATGAAGCTTATCCTTCACCAGTTTCTCTTCAACATCTTCTTTCAATTCACTGCCCCGTGTATCTAAGTGCTTTTGGAAATGAATTATGCTTGTCTCTTATATAGACATGATATTCCTTAATTCTTGATTCTTGGCATAAAAAACAATCCAGCCAATTTGATTTATGGCTTTAACTCTTGATTTATCTCGTAGTTATCTTCTTTCCAACTGTATAAATCAATTTCTTTAACTGTGGTCGAATAAAAAAAATAAAACAACCAATTAAGTCTATCCTTAAGCTCTGCCAGCTAGATATTTTGTCATTTTCTGATCTCTCTGTTCTGTCGGTCAATTTTGCAGTTCATCACCGGTGACAACTGCCAGTTCCATCGGTGCAACTTCAGTTAGCTTTGGGATCTCCGTCTGTCGGGCATCATTGGATCTTTCTCGTCGAGCAACACTATTTTCAACTTGTTGGGCATCTTGTGATTCTGCTTCGTCGGGCAACACTGTCTTCTTCTCGTCGGACATCACTGTGACTTTTTCTCTTTCTTTACCGATGGTGTGCACTTCATCGGTGTAGTTTGTCACTTAGTGAATACATGACTTTTATGCATTGCTAAAAGCATAACCTCTATTCCATTGATTTTCTGAAGTCTTTGGCATTATGTACATGACCGTACAGATGATATCAAGTTGACATCAATGAAAATACAAACCATTAACTGATTTAATGTCTTGCATCATCTTGAACTTAACATTATCAAACATTCAATCAGTTACATGTCATCAGATCTTAGTGGACACATGTCATCTAGGTGCATTCCCTTAATGATTAAAGGACGTGCATCTTCTAATCACGGGATTACGCCAGCCGTTGATCCTGTTAGGGTTTTTTCTTGCTGAACCTTAGACAAATGCTTGATTAACTCTATGATTCCCAATGTTTGAAAATACTGACTCAAGCAAGAGAAAACTCTAATTGATGAGGATTTATGATAATATTTGGGGAAACTATTATGATCTCCTTCTTTTTAGGTTCCACAACACCCAGGTAGGTATTACCTATATATGATTGTTGTCTCACAGTATTAGTAAATGTGGATACTGATTTGTTGCTTGCTTATTGTATTGCCTTATAAATTGCTCTGCATGAAACTAAAAACAACTTAACACAGAGTTTAACCATGAAAACTATTGAAATGATAACAGCAAATAGTAGTGCTTTAAGGACATTCATCCTTCTTCCTTTTATAGTTCTCTGAACGTAGGAGGGGCAACCTATTTTAAGCCTCTCTCAAAGGGATTAGTAAAATGAATTTATATGTATATGACTGTAAATGTAAGAGCTTTGTATATTTTGAATTACTTGGATGATGATAAACCACTTGACAAATTCTAGACCAGTGCCTATCCTTGGACTATAGAGTAAAAAGATGCAAAATCCACAGAAAAAGGTAAATAAAGATACTATAGATTGCCTTACAACCTATATGCAACTTGAGTAAAGTGGCTTACAAATTACCCTGTCACTTCCACGCTACTGTATCAAATCCTTAGATATTGTTATGCTCCCTGAAACTACTCACAAAACTTATTTCTTCCCTTAAAAGAAACTTGCAAGCAATTAGATAGCTACCTTGTAACCAATATGCTTAAAATGCCTTACATATTAAACATAAAAGAGCATGCACAATAAGTAAAGAGACAACAATAAATATAGAAGAGAAGTTGCACTATATTTTATTTATATTCCTGTTTCATACATATAGAGACAAAAAGCTCAAAAACTTAGACAAAATTCTGCAGTCTGGCTTACAATTATATTTCACCACCTCCCAAAATGTTACAAAATTGATATATATATATATATATATATAAACCATCTTGGAATCCTTAAGAAAAGGATGCAACAAGCTTCAACATCTTTGGTTGTGTATATTCAGGATAGTTTCTGATTTGACTTTGATTATGACTAACCTGCTTGTCTTCCAAGAAATCTATATAAGGTGTTCTGACATTCCTTTATTCCTAATCAATTATATTAAGGTCAATTGTGGTAGGCTTCTTCTTCTTCTTAGGCTTTGTCATCACATCCCATGTTGCCACATCATCCTCAGTAGGCCAACTAAAGCTTTGAATATCTTGAAATTGTGCTTTCTGCCTGTCCCACCTGGCATCTGTAATTCCTTTGACATCTACCATAAATTTATTTATGTCAATTTCAGCCATGAATTCTTCATCAAGGATTTTATTTCAACACTCCATATTTAATTCTTCATTTGTAATAAATGCCTCTTTATTAGGCAACTTGCTGTCAAATTCTCCCCTCCAGTCCACCAAGGCTTTGATCTGATTGTCTTCTCCCTTGATTGGAGGAATGAATCTGTTGAAATTTGTTCCAAATAGGCCCAATCTTGCCTCAATCTGATTTAACTTACCTTTGAAGTAAAGGTAAAGTCACATTTATCTTCGTTATCTCCTCACCAACCTCAGTTACTATTTCTGGCAAATCCTGCCTATGTGGCTGTAAAGAAGCCAACCTCTCAAAAATTTGTGTCCTACTTGACCAAGTTGTAAAATAAGGATTTAAAATATTGAGATAATTAGTTACCTCGGCATGTAAAATAGGCAATTTATTATATGCACTTAGTATCAAATTAGTTTTATCTTTCAGGATATCAATCTTGTGCTAGAAAATACTCATTAATGATCCATAGACCATCTCATTACATTCACTTATCCCTTCCTCTATTTCTGCATTTTCCCCTGTTAACTCTGTCTGGACCTCTGCATCTATATTTTCTTTAGGTGTGGCAAGGATAGCTTCTGGCTTTTCCATTAACTGTTGAGTTAAATCCTTAATTGTATTCTCCAGAGCATGTATCTTGATGTAACACATATCCCTATCTTTGGCTATGGCACTAGCATCATTTATCAAGGTATCACATTTCTGGGATAGTTTTTTTGTTTTGTCTTCATTCAATTGTGCCCAATAGGTTAAAATATGAGAAATCTCCAAGTCATTTGTGTTATGTACTAACCATACCATCTGATTACCTACCATGCTCTCTTGAATGTTTAATAGAGCTGGTTTCTGATCTTTAGGAGCTAAGCTCAACATTGCAACTGCTTGGGACTTTGGATTATATCCAAATCCTTTGATCATTTCACCAACTTGCACTTCGGATGTCAGTTTCAAATATGGCTGCCTTCTGATCTAATCTATTATAAAGGTTGAGTCTAGATCCCAACCCTCAAGTAACATACCACTTTCTTTAACTAATTTCCTGGCCTCCTCAAGAGTTATTTCTTTAGATTCAGGATCATAGATCTATATGGATAGGAGGGCCTCATTAGTGACTAGTTCTCATCCTTCCAGTCTCAGTTGTTCACTTACTTTCTTTTGTTTATTCCACCTAAGGAAATCTTTAAACTCCTGAGTTTTGATGAAATTGTCATCATCAAGGAACTTTTTTTGATGAATCACGCTTTCATCAATGCCAATTAAGAGAGGTAACTCAATATCTTCTTCAACCTCTTGCTGCAATTTCTTTCCTTTTTCTTATTTCTTTCCTTAATTGGTGATCATAAGGCCTATTGCCAGGAATAAGGGCACTCACCTTATCTTTCTTCTTTTCTTTTCTCACATAAGTTTTGGCATGTGAATTCTCACCAATATCAACCTTTTGCCTTTTAAGTGTAGGCTCATCAGTAGCCTCATGCTCTAGGACCTCTGTTAGGTCAATAACATATTCTTTCCCTTCTGTCGCAAGCTTTAATGGTACTGATTGGTAATCTGGGTAAGGTTTTGGAGAAGGACAACCTTGATCATTTTCATCATCATATTCAGACTCTGAATTCTCTTGGTGGCCCTTTTCTAGTACCACTAGTGCTTCTTCTAACTGATTACATAAAAGAGAGTGGTTCTCATTCATTGCATCTATCCTTTTGAGATAAGGCATGTCAGGGTAGAAACCTCCAAAACTTATCCCCTTTCTCTTCACCTGCCTCTCCAGGTCCATAAGTGATTGGATCATGTCTGCTCTTCTCATTACTTCTCCTTCTTCCAAAATATTTTTGCTAGCATCCTCCTCCATACACTCTTCATTTATATAGTTATATGGTATGGTAGGAGTTAACAACTTCTTGGCTCCCACAATGAATCCTTCAATATCAATGTACCTGCATAAGGCTACACTCATCTTATAGTGACTCATCCAATTATTTATTGGATCTATGGCTCTCTTTCCAATTGTAAACTGATACACTTTAAACTGTCTAAGGGTAAATGTCTCCTTTCTATGTGGTGCCAAGTGTTCTTTATCTGTCAACATTAGCTGCCAGATGAATTCCATTGCAGCTATCCTAGTTGGAACATGATACGGGAGAATATGAGGAGGATGTGAACATGTATATACTCTTATCATAGTAAAATTGTTTCCCGGGTAGAAATCACCCCAATTATGATCACCCGGCCATTTATCAACATAATCACATGGCCTCAAAAGTTGCAATACTTTTGCAGGTAACCTAGTCTTATTTACTCCTAGGCTTTGCATTATTGGGTACACAATCCAATTCTCGAAACCACAGAAGTCACAATATTTAGCAGTGTAATTCCACACTCTGATCCATAATTGAATGAGGTTGGGCTGATTGTAGTGGAATCTTTGAGGGTTCAAATTTTGTTCATCCATTACAGGGTAATTGAAATAAAGCAATAAATGCATCAAAATAGAAAAATGCAGAAACTTGGGCTCTTTCTCCTTTTTCTTAATAGCAACAAAACCCTCATGCATCCTATCAATGATATATTGGATGCAGTCATAACTAGTGGTTGTAAACATATCCTGTATGTCTAAGACAATCATCAAAATACCTGCATTTATCCTTTGTGCACCTCTATCCCTCCCTAGCACTCTACATAATGCATAGGAAATGTATTTCATGTAGTGGTTTAAATCTTTGTAAAAATAAGGTGCCAAACCTGGTAAAGGAGAAATATAATTCCTTGTCTTCTTAGGCATGAGTCTCTTTATCAAATTCCTAAGGACTCTAGATTCCCTACCATACCTCTCTTCTTGTTTCTTGAGGTTAATTTCAGTTGATGTTTGGTAATAGAGGTTAAATGCTTGCATAAATGAATTTATACTTAAAGCAAGTAACATAGTCCCATCATTTTTCTTAATTATTTTGCTAAGCTCATCATAATTGTTTACTAGGGCTAAAATAAAATCAAAATCTACAAACACATCAGGAACTAACAATCTAGCTAGTCCACATGTCCAAGGGTTTGAGATAGGCACAACTTCATTACAATTTTTATAGAAGTAGTTAAACAGAGAATAACCTGATGTTCCTAGTGTCTTCGCATCTCTGATGTTGGCCAAATCATCAATCAGGATATCGACATTTGACTTCTTATTTTGTGTAGAACCTAGAAATAACTTTAGGAACTCATCTGAATAATTCCTCTTTCCCTTGACATCATCATCTATATCATCATTCCTTCCACTTGTGGAGGCCACACTCTGTTCTTGACTCATCTTGTTCTGTTATGTTCTGCTCTCAATTTTTGGTACCGATATTGAAACAAATCTATTTGTAAACCCTTACCCTGAACTAAAATGCACTTAAAATAATTCAAGAGCACTAAAAGTCACACCAATTACTTTGAATTATGTAGCAAACTTTTCTCAATTCACTCTTCAAAAAGGCAACTATTCTCTCTTTTTCTCAGACACAGAAAAATTGGCAAATTCTCCGCTCTAAAATTTTGAATGCAAGGTAAGTGAAAATGAGCACGATATCAGCTATTTGTGAAAAAAAATGCTCAAGGTACGCAGCTCATTATTGAAAAATCCATCATTTCTGCCTTCAATTTTACACACAATGCCATTAATATTAATTTCTAGTCGTAGCCTCTGATCATGACAGGAAATCTAATTCGAATGAATGACAAATTCTTATTAAATTCGATCAAAAGTTAAAAATGACGTGATTGGCTCTTTTTAGCAACTTTTCCACCTTGTCATAACTATTCTGCATTCCTATTGGCTGGTGACTTTTCAACCGTAGCATGTCAGCATTAGCTTTAACTTTTCTTCATTGTATTCTTCATTTTCCTTATTTGGCAACCTAGCAACCATGCTTTGTCTCCATGTCGCTTAACATTTCTTTTAACCCTGATTTCCTTTCGAGACCTGGCGACAAAATGTGTTTCTTTACTTTAGTTTAACCTTAGTCAGCTTCTGGCGATCACGCGACTGAAGAAATCCAAGTCATTGAAAGAAATTCCTAACTCTGAGTTTATCATGCGACATCCCATCCACCGTAGATTTCTTTTTAATCGGACGATTATCGCTAAGTATCTGAATCATATTAATTCTTTATGAGACTTCACGACTTAAGCCTATGTCGCTTAATCACTAGATGTTTATTACTTAATCATTTTATACTGGAGACTTAGCGACTGAGCATATGATACCTTTAATTTATCAACTTAATTCAATATGGAGACTTGGCGACTATAGTGTAATGTAACATTTATTTCCTTCTATCTCTAAGTCGCTTAAAGAAATCACCTTTAACCCTTTTATCTGGATACTTCTTGACAACCATTTATCTCTCATCTATCATCATCCGATGGCTCCGCTAAGTCTCTAAATCTTTCATAAAAACCCTAATTCACTTGGAGACCTGGCGACAAGAGTGTAATATTCCCTTTAGTCTCTTATTCGCAAGATGAAAAATTTCACATTATGAGACTACGTGACTGCATACTTTAGTCACTTAGATTTTGGAACACATGTCTCCTTAGTACTACTTGTCTCCTAATCGCTGAAAGAATGTTGACTTGTCAAAACTGATCAGCGAGTACACGACAACCGTAAATCTCTTTTTATCCTGCGGTTGTCTCCAAGTCTCTTAATCCTTTATCTTAACTCACTTTATATCCCGAGCCTTGGCGACTATGTAATCTTTTAAACTTACCGCTTAACTCTGATTTGGTGTGGAGACATTGCGACCATAGTATATCAAAGTCACCAAACATTTTACTAACTACAGGTTTTATTACAAGACTTTCTGACCACCGTTAGATCCTTCACCATATGGACGATTGTCACTTAATCTCGTAACCAAAGTGGCATATTATTTTTCACTTAGAGATAACGCGACAAAGGCATTCCACTGAGTCTCTAAACATAATGGAATACTCTTATAACATTCAGAGACTTGGCGACCTGTCTAAAAAGGCACATGATTTATTTCATAACTTAAGTTTGAAAAAGGTAACTTTAAAACATAACCTTGACTTGGAAATTAGGACTTTTTCTTTTTTTGAACCTTAAAAAGACTTAAGGGCTTAGTGTTTTACCTATTTCAAACAAGGGATGACCTAAAACACAGGATTTTTTGACATTTCACTGGTTCTAAGGCCTAGAAATCATCATTTGCATGGAAATATTTTGACAAGAACAAGCAGTATTCGACATTTAATGGCTCTTATTGACAAGGAACTTAAAAATTTTTACTGGCCAGACTACAACCGAAAATACAACCAACAGTGGCTCTAACTTAGGATGATTAAATGAAAATTTATATCAAGAACCACAGAATCTCTGGTTGCAGATCATCTTTATTTGATGCTGACTAAACCTCTGCTTGAAGGGAAACACACAACAGAAAGGGAAACCTACCTATATACAGATAATACAAAAACTCATTGTGCATAAACTTTTTATCTTTTCAACTGAAGAAGGGCTTCAGAAATTGCCCATGCACTGGCAACTCATATTATTCTTGATCCATGTTCTTTAAAATATAGGAATCTTTACCAAAATTCTGAGAAATAATAAAAGGACCAAGCCATAAAGATTCCAACTTTTTATGTTTACCTTTGTCTTCTGATCTTACATTCCATTGGAGCACTAGGTCACCAGGTTGGAATTTTCTGCAACTTGCTCTTTTATCAAACAAATATTTCATTTTTTGTTTTAATTTTATGTTTTCTTTCTGTCCTTCTCTTCTGATCTCATCAAGTTCAGTCAGCTGTAATATTTTGTCTTTCATTGGATATGAGACTTCTAGCTCCTCTTCTTGTATGAACTTGTATATAGGTAACAGATTATTTACAGGCATTCTAGCCTGCAGACCACATACTAACTCAAATGGTGACCTACCAATAGCCTTCTTAACTATTATTCTTTCAGCCCACAGGGATAATCTCAACTTTGTATGCCAGGCTCTCTTGTTCTTTTCTAAGGTTTTCTTTAAAAATTTCAGAATACTCTTGTTACTGGATTCTGCCTGGCTATTTTCCTGAGGATGATATGGGGATGAATAAGACATTATAATTCCATATTTATAAGAAAATTCTTTGATCTCATCAGATCTGAAACACATGGCATTATCCATGACTAGTTTAGCTGGGACACCAAATCTGGTTAGAATATTCTCCATCAGAAACTCAGTAACTATCTTACTTGTTTCTTTTTTAGTGGGGATAGCTTCTATCCACTTAGTAAAATAATCAGTAGCCACTAATATCCAACTGTGTCCTCCACTAGATTTTTCTAAAAATTCTCCAATAAAGTCAATACCCCACATGGAAAAAGGTGCTTCAGTACTTACAGGATTTAACAATAGGGCACCTAAGAACTTTAACTTGTTTGAGAATCTTTGGCAAGGCTCACACTTCCGAACAAATGCATGGGTATCTCTAAAAATACTGGGCCAATAATACCATGTCCTTAAAATCTTATGAGCAGTAGTTTTTTTAGAAAAATGCCCACCACATATCCCAGCATGCATTTCATTTAATACTTTCTCATCTTGACTTTTATCTAAACATAACAATAGCACACCATTATTATCCTTCGAATACAGGTCTCCTTGAATCAAGGTGTACTTCTGAGTTTGTAGCTTCAGACTCCTCTTTTGATTTTCTGACATATTCTCAGGACACTTGGTATTCTTTAAAAAATACACAATATCAGTATAAAATGGTTGTCTTTCTATACTTGTGACTGTCTGATCTTGTGTCTCTATATCATTTACTTGTACCAAATCCAAGTTATCTTCTGTCATGAGTTTGGCCAAACCCTAGCCTCTTACTAGCTTTGTAATGTGGATTTCAAGATTAAACTCTTGTATTATGTTTATCCACTTACATCTCTTACCAATGACTTTTGACTGAGTAAGAATATCTTTTACTACTAAGTGTGGAACATATGCTTGTACTTTAGCATAGACCAAATATGGTCTAAAAGATTTTACTGCTTTTGCTAAAGCATATGCCTGCTTCTCCATCATTTCATAATTTAACTTTGCAGCCTGAAGAGATTTACTATAAAAAGCTATTGGATGCTCAAATCCTTGTTCATCTTTTTGTAGTAAAACAACAACAATTGTATGATAAGATGCAAATGAAAACAAAGAAAAGGGCTTACTATAATCAGGTGACTTTAGAACAGGGGCCTCTTGCACTGCCTTCTTTATTTTCTCAAATTCCTTTTGAGCTTCTTCATTCCAATTAAAATTTGCATCTTTTTTCAGCAACTTTATGATAGGTTTAACAATTTCTGCAAAGTTTGTTATAAATCTTCTGACAAAATTTATCTTTCCTAGGAAAGATTGAACACCCTTTAAGTTTTTTGGAGCAATAACCTTCTGGATTGCTTCTATTCTTTTTAGGTCTATTCTTACTCCATCTTTAGACACTATGTGTCCCAACAACTTTCCCTCTTGTACTGCAAAGTGATATTTCTTAGGATTCAATGACACACCATACTCCAAAGCTTTACTAAAAATTTTATTCAGGTGTTCACAGTGATCTTCATCTTTCTTAGAGTATGCAGTTAGATCATCTTGATAAATGACCATGAATATGTCAATAAATTCCTTAAAAGCAACATCCATGGACCTTTGAAAAGTTGCTCCTGCATTTATAAATCCAAATGGCATTATGATATAAACATAAGTTCCCAAAGGAGTAGTAAATGCAGTTTTGTATTGTTCTGATTCCTTTACTAAAACTTGGTTGTAGCCATAGAAAACAGCCATCATTGATAGTATCTTACAACTAGTTACTTTATGTAACATTGCCTCCATGTTGGGTAAGGAGTAGTTATCTTTTAATGAAGCAATATTCAAATTTCTAAAGTCCACACATAACTTGATGTCACCATTATTTTTTCTTACTGGAACTAAGTTTGAAACCTGTGTTGAGTGTCTAATAGGCTGGATAATCCCAACATCTTTTAACTTCATCAATTCTTGCTACATCTTAGGAGCCAACAAAGGGTTAATAGGTCTCTATTCTTTCCTAAATGGTTTCACCTCTGATTTTAGTGGAATCTCGTGTTGGAAAAGGTCTTCCATATAAGCCTTTAGGTCTTCATATGACCATGCAAAAACATGCTTATATTTTCTCAATAATTTAATCAAATTTGTTTTGATATGGGAACCTAAACCTTTTCCAATGTGTTAGTGAACAGATTTGTCTTTCTACAAAAATCCTTTTAAGTTTACTCTATCACCCTTAAAAGACAAACTATTTCTAACAGTTGGGTAAGTATCTTTTGTGATCACTTCCCTCTAAATTTTATAATAGGTACAGCTCCCTCATAAGATATTCAATGAAATGAAATAATGATTCAATTGGTTAGCTTTTGACCAGAAAGCTTATAAAGGCTGCAATATCATTCTTAGATGATATGCTTCTAAACAAATATGAAAGAAATATAACCAAACAATGAGTAGGAAGAAAACACAGTGACTTCCACAATTGTATTTCATGAAAAATATAAACAACTTCTCAGCCAAAGATAATAGAAAGTAGATAAAATCCAGAATTTAGATATTATGAACCAACAGACAAATGTATAAAACAGGATAAACAATATGTCAACACAGGACACCTTGCTTTGGGCTTATAAACAACACATATTCAATAACCTTCCTATCATATATTTCAGAGATTACTACATAGATAATTGCCTGAAATCTATTATGTTCATAACATTTAACAATCCAAACTGTAATTATCAAAATCTATATCTATCAGTCCAAAAGTTTTTCGAACCCTTTAAAAGTTTGAGAAGCTAGAATAAATAAATAGTAGCAGAGCACTGAGAGGCCTCCCAAAAAACATGGCCTCTCAGGCAAATAGTTAAGTAACTAAACCACCAGAAAGAGGACACACGTCCTATAAGTTTTGCATGATAATTCAGTAAAAACTAGATAGCCAAATCAGGCTCCTTATCAATGGCACGATCCTTGCTTCCCGCTATACTTCCTTCTTCATCGGTAACTGATTGAGTTGGCTTCCATTCTTTATATGCTTGAACCAATTATTTTGCAAGTGACAGATACGGGATCTTAGAATTTACTATTCAAGCCATAGAGGCATCTTTGTTCCACCTCAGTTTCTTCACCTTCTCAATGACATTGGATAACTAATCAACACACAGATAAAGCATAGATTCAATCCTCGCTATCTGAGTTAAGTCAGAGGCTTTAGGATTGATCTTTTCCCTGATAGTCTTAATTACTGAGTCAAAAGCATCGAGAATGCCCTTTAGTTCTTGCTCACCAAAGACTGATGGGTAGGTATAAGTGAAATTAATCACTTTCAACTCAGTCAGGGCATCTTTTTGGATCTGTTTAGCTTTAGTTTCATATTCCTTATTTTCTGCAATAGTACTCCTTATCAGAGCAATGCGCCAACTAATATTTTTCTTGAGGATGAAGAAAAGAGACTCCTCAGCACCCATTAGGGACTTTTCTACGTAGAATTTATTAAAGTCATGCCTCTCTATTTCCATGAACTTTGTCATTGCTAACACCCATTTTTCCTCCTCTGTATTCTAGACCCGGCATTGAGCTAGTAATTCTCCCACCACTACCTCAGTGTCATGAAGAACTGAATGTGAATCTTTAATGTATTGCCTGCCATTATTGAGCACTTGAGACATCCACTCGTCAACTGAAGAAACCAAGGTTCACCCCCTTTGAACTTGATTCAGCAACGTCTTACTTTCTGCAGAATTGGGGTCAAACACCTTAGATGATTGGGACAATGGGGTAACATCAAATTTGCAGAATGTATTGATAAACTAGGAAAGTGAAATAATGGTTTGTTTCAATTCCTTCTTCTCCTTGCTATCTTGCACTGATGTGATCAGCATCTGTTGGGCAGTTTCCTTGAAAAGGTGGTTCTTTCCTGCTCTGTCCATACTCCCTAACTCAATTTTGGTTACCTCAAAATCTTCAACTGCCACATCCTTCTTTTCTTCCTTTGGTCTATAAGTAGCCACCTCAGCTGTCCACTTCCCAGTTTTGGCATCAGCAAACATGCGTGTTGTACTCTTCACTTTCTTGACCTTGGGAGTCTTTTGAGCATATTTACTAACAATATCCTGTACTGGAATTGATACGGGAATCAAACTCTGTTTCCTATTAACTGAAGAATTTAACCATTTGGGTGTATCATTAGTTGTTGCTGGCTGAGGGCCAGCTTTAGCAGGGGTGTCCATCAAATCTAGGGTTACATCATCGAGGTCAAAAAGATCTTTCCTGATCTGGTCATCATCTTCAATTTGATAGTTCAAATCTCCAAACTTGTCATCCTCTAGGTTAGCTATTTCTGTCTGCTCCTGAGTCATCTTCACTTTTCTTTGTGATCCAGATCTCAACCTGGTAATGCGTTGAGGAGAGGCCATAGTGGAAAGCTCTGCAACAAACTTCTTCTTAGAATCTTTCTTCTGCTGCTTATTAGAGGAACCTGCATTACCAGATGGTTTAGGTGAATTAGAAACAGAGGGGGCGGAAAATAAAATTGAAGATTTAACTCCAATTGTTTTAGGACTAGACTGCTCTCTTTTTGCCTACAGCCATTTTTCAGTTAATTTAAGAACATGTTGTGTTTTTCATTTAATGTCATCTTCCTCCTCCTTCGACCAATCCATCTTTATCTCTTTGGTGTCCAAAAGTCTTTTAAAACTGGGTTCGACCAAGTCAAAACCGTCATCTATTACCCCTTCTATGTTGAACTGTATTCTCATGGACATAATTTGTGAAATGCAAAGTCTGTTATGGCCTCTCATCATGACTTGGGACTCATTTGCACAATCCTCCCAAAAATCCTCTAGATGGGGAACTGGAAACATGTAAGATCTAAGACCTAGGCTCTCGCTAGCAAAGTTTTTGTTATCAAAGCCTGTTCGCTCTGTATAATACTTGAAATCAAAATGACCAAGGTCACTTCCAATACTTATTGCATCTTTGATAGTCAGGCATGAAAACTTTCCTAGCTGCAACAGGAAGATTTTATCCCCTCTTTCCCCAGGAAGAAAATTTTTAAGCACAATAGCCAGCTGTCTATAGACTTCTGCAAGAATGAAACAATCAAATGCATGCCTAGGCAATTTTGTAGGGGCATCTTCAAAACCACCAATTCTTATATAAGAGAACCTAGGGAACTGAATATAAAAACTCCCAAATTTAGTCACAAACTGCTAAGCTTCTGAACTCATCCTCCTGGCTGAATCTCCAGACATCTCGAAATAAAGCTTACCCATAAAGGTATCATGAACCCTCCTGTAATTCTGAATCACATTGTCTTTACGAAGCATAGGAAAATATTCAAAAATACACATGCCATCAATCCAAGGCTCATGAATCATACCATCCCATATCCTACTACATGCTAGACAATACATCAGATAAGAAGACATGAAAAAGCTACATCAAGTAAACTTGGAACTATTTAGTTGTTCTCTCATAGATTCTGCAATTAATTCAGCCCAATCCAACTTGTGTTTTCCATCTAAAACAATTTCTACAAAATAGAACAACCAGTCTGAAAACAAGGAAGCCTCAGGCGACCCTCTGACTCTATGTAACATTACCATAATATCACTAATGTGTGGATGCACATGATTTCTATTTAACTTTTTGGGTAAGCGGGAACCTCCCCTTTGGGCATTTAATAACTAGTGCTTTGCTATTGTAGCACGGTTTGCGTCAACATTTGGCTTGAACTTAACAAGAGATTGGGCATGAGAGAAAGCGGAAAAATTTTGCTCTTGGATTTGGAAAGCTGAAGTGACAATTCCTCTATTCTTGGATTTGCCTCTAGTCTTGTTAGGATCTTTACCCTATTAGGAGTAACCTTGTTAAAGTATTTTAGACCCTAGCTAAAGATTCACCTTGTTAAAGGATTTAAAAACCAGATCTATTAAAGTCTACCTGGTTAAGGGATTTTCTTTCAGAAACTATTAGGAATCAATAAGTACAATGATCTGGGTGTAGGACACCTACTCTTCTTGTTTAGATCCAATTAATCACAACACTTCTACTTCTTGTATACTATCTTCAATCTTCACTTGACCACACCTTTGCATCCACAATCTACCCTTACATAATTCATCATTTTTCATATATATACATTATAAGTTTATTAGGTCATTTAACCGCCTTACAAAACATATTAAAACCTTTCCCGCTCAATCCTCAAACCCTAAAGTGTATTACCAATTTAGAACATTCAATTACAACTTCAGGTCGACCTTTAGATTGATCGCATGTTTGATTTAAATCAAGTACACTCAAACCTATTTTACTCTTTAAACATGCTTCCAAAACTTGATTAAATCTGATCACCTCAATCAATGAAATAGTAATTAATAATTACAAATTTGTTATGCCATGTCACCTTGACACCTAGACCATATAAACATCCACTGCAACTGATTGCATCATCACCGCTTACCAATCTAACATCAATTGCTCAAGCATGTTCAAATAATTTATAAATTTTACACAAAACAATCTTCTGTCAATAGAAACTATACCTTGCGGTACCTCAATCCTTTTGAAATCATAGGATCAATAAAATATCTTAGTCAAGATAAACATATGATGAACACAATGATAAAATCCATACCAATTTGATAGAATAATTAAATCATTCATTGTCTGTCACTGTCTTCTCAGATGCGCTTCAATCAATCATAACTTTCTCTATTGTTGTTTTTCAACTTACATGATCATACAAATGTATCTAGAGACATCCTTGAGTCTCCAACCATGATTGCAGACTCCAATTCTTATCGCAACACATAATTTATTTGTATTCATACTTAGCAGCATACGAGAAACACTATCAACAAATACAATACCAATTTGACATCAATGATGGCACAATAACTGATCTTCCTGTCATCAAACCTATGTCAATAAATTCTCAACAATATTTTCATCAGTTATGCCAACGAATCCAATATTTTTCAAGTACCTAGTCAATCTAGCATACTAAGCTCTAGGGTCTTGCTTAAATTCATACAATGCTTTCTGCAATTTACAAACCATATCTCCTTCATCAGTTAGTGGAAATCCATCAGGTTGTTCAATGTAAACATATTCCTCTAACTCACCATTCAAGAATGTAGACTTGACATCCATCTGATAAACTTTGAAATTCTTGTAAGTTGCATATGCAATAAGTAATCTAACAACTTCAATTATAGCTACATGAGCAAAGGTCCCTTGAAAATCAATACCTTCCATCCGTGAATACCCTTTGCATACAAGTCTAGCTTTGTTTCAAACCACTTTTCCATCTTCATTCAACTTGTTCCTGAATACCCACTTAGTTTCGATCACATTCTTGTTCATAGGTTTGGGAACAAGAATCCAAGTCTTGTTCTTTTAAATCTAATCAAGTTCTTCCTTCATATCATTTATCGAACTCTAATCATTAAAAGCTTCTTTCACATCTTTAGGTTCAAATTCAGATAACAAAGATGTTTCGTCTCTAGAAATTCTTCCTCTAGTTTGAACTCCTCTATTGTTGTCACCAATAATAGCATTTTCAAATTGATTAATCCTTACATACCGTGGAGTCTTCAAAATAGACTTTGTAGTAGACCCTTCGGTTTTAATATCCTCCTCATTAACCATAGGTTCAACCTGCTCATTCGAATCATTATGATCCTGATCTCAATTTTGTACTTCCATAATCTGAATGTTCTCTTCAGCTATGTCATACTTGCAAGTTCTTTATGATCTCTTCATATTCTCATCTACTCTAACATTTTCACTTTCAACAATCTTCTTCAATCTATAGTTATAACATCTATATTATTTTCTCTTTGTGGAGTAAACAAGAAAAATTCCTTCATCACTTCTAGGATCAAACTTTCCAATATCCTCACCTCTTAATATAACATTTTCTACCAAATATTATGAAGTATTTCACTGTAGGAGCATGACCATACCAAAATTTGTAAGAAGTGTTACCGGTTCCTTGATTTATTTTCACTTGGATCAAGGTATAAACTGCAGTGCTCATAGATTCTCTCGAGTAGATATGCATAACATTTCCTTCAATCATCACAGTCCTAGATTTGTATAGTATAGTTATGTTCCCTCACTCTACAACACCATTCTGTTGTGGGGTTCATGGAGCAGAAGTCTACATGTTGATCCCATGTTCTTCACAATGATAATAAAATTCACCAGACGTAAATTCTCCTCCTTTGTCTGATCTTAGGCACTTCAATCTCTGTCCAAACTTCATTTCAACCATCATCTTGAATATTTGAAATTTATGAAAAGCTTATGATTTTCTCTAAAAAAATTAACCCACATCATCCTTGAATAGTCATCAATGAATAGCATGAAATATTTGTCACCATAGTAGCTTCTTGTCTTTGTAGGACCACATAAATATGTATGTACCAAATCTAGCAATCCATTTGAAGTATATGTCTTACTCTTAAAAGTATATCTAGTCAGTTTTCCCAATTGACATTCTTTGCATAAATTGTTAGGCTTCATCATCTTAGGAAAATCTCTTACAACATTACTAGTGATAACCTTTACCATATTATCAAAGTTTAAATGAAAAAATATTCTATGCCACAACCAACTACTATCAACCTTTGAATTCAAACATTTATTCTCAACAGTTTCCAAATGAAATAAATTACCAACAGTATGTGTACCTGATGCAATCAACTTTCTATTGCTTCCAATGATTTTGCATACTCCTATGAATTCCAATTTGTATTCCTTGTCCAGTAGCTATCCAACACTCAACAAGTTGTGACTTAATCCTTCAACATACAAAACATCATCAGTATTGTTTTTACCATCAAGAGTAATAGATCATTTTCCTTTTATAAAGAAAGGCATGGTGTTACCGAACCTAACAACACCACCATCATATTCTTCAAGCTTCACAAACTTATTTTTATCACTAGTCATATGATGTGAACATCCATTATCAATGACTCATTCTTCCCTTTTAACAACATGTGAAACCAATGCTTTCTCTTCCTTATAATTATCTTCTTTAATAGCAATAAACACAACCTCTTCATCACTATCACTAGATTCATCATCAGTCACACCTTCCTTAGCAGCATAAAAAAATTTATGACCCTTAGGATGAAATTTCTTAGATTTGACCTTAGATTCCTTTGAGACTTTATTTGGACATCTAGATGCAATATGAACAATCTTATTACAATCAAAACATTTCAAAGGTAACTTTCCTTCATACTTACCAAAGGCTTTAGAAAATCTTCTTTCAATCAAGGCTTCAAGTTCATCGATCTTTCTTTCCTCTTCCATGATCTCTTCCCATTGCTTAGAATAATGGCTGTCTTTTATTACTCTAGAAGAATTCTCTCCCTAATCATGCTTGGTCACACTGGATTTGAATGCAGTTTCAACCTTCGAAAGTTCCTTATCAACAGAGTTCATCTCATAAGAACACAGTCTACCTATCAAGGCTTCTCTTGTAATGTCTTTCACAATCATAAATTCTTCAATAGATGAAACTTTGTCACTGTAACACGTAGGAAATGATCTCAATTTTTTTTATATGACTTCATTATCTTCCAAGGTACCACTAACACATCTTATTGAACTAACCAGATCATTCACCCTATGAATATATGATGAGATAGTTTTGCTTTTACTCATCTTTATATCTTCATACTTTGTTTTCAACCCCTGCAACTTAGCTTTATTTACATCCATGTCACCTTCATAAATAGTTTCTAGTTTAGTCCATACCTCTTGCGCTTTCCGCAATCCATATATGTGAGAATATTCTGTATCTAACAATGCATTGATCAAAGCTTCCCTTGCCATCATATTTTCATTGAACTTCTTTTTTTCATCAGCAGTAGCCTGAGTCAAATCATTAGGAATGGAATAAGTTTTCTATGTGATCTCCCAATAATCATCTCACATACATGTTAGATAAGTATTCATCTGATCCATCCATATTAGGTAGTTGGTTCCATCAAACTTCAAACAGTCTTTCCTAATGCTTTCCATGTCAGATGTCCTTTAAGCAGTCAATCTTCTTCAAAATGACTTAGCTATGATACCAATTGTTAGGCACAAAGAAGACAAGCACAACTAAGGGGGGGGGGGGGGGGAANGGGGGGGGTGAATCAATTGTACTCACAATTATTAAAACATTAACAATTGAATCACTTAGAGATCTGAAAGATAAACAATAATTAAAGATCTACAACACATAACTCACAACACAAGATTTGTTCGGCAGGAAACACAGTTAAGGGAAAACCCTGATGGGAGTCAAACCCACTAGATATATTTACTCTGTTAAAATCACTGCCCAATTAAGAGAAAATAAGAACAAGAATAATGCACTTGCATCCACAGGCCCACTTCCTAGTGCACACTTCTCACAATACAATGATCTGGCCCTCAGTCGGGTTCATTGATCAATCTAAGACAACAGCTACAAAGGGTGGACATATTGTCCAATACAAGTGAACTGAATTACAACATCTGCAATGCCAATATAGTTCTAATTAAGTATAATATATACTTTAGTTGTAGAATACAAACATATCTATGTGCTCTATCTACCACACCACACACTTCACAATCACAATGATTGCCCATTTATATATATTACAATGAATAATAAAAAACAAGTTCGGTTAGGACCGATACAAAGAAATGATATAAATAATAATCTCAAACAACAATGCAATCCAAATCAAGTCAGTCAAGACTTAGATAGGACCCAAAACATCATCCATGAACACGCAACAAATTTGCCAAATCCACGCCACAAATTGCAACACGTTACTTCACCAAGTCGTCTAAGACCTAAATGAAGAAACACCGTCACACTAGAAAATCACCAAATGTGATCACCATGAATCATCAACATGGTCATAACATGATCCAAGAACACCAAAAATCAGCATGAATAACCTCTCAAACCTCCATAACATCTCAACCTTGAAATCTAGACTCATCTCCGTATTGATCATCATGAACACTGAACTCGGTCACATAAAAATATAGCTTTCTAAACTCTGAATTATGACCAAATCCAGCTGAGGAAACACCATTAAGTCCTAAATCATCCACCAAATTTTCATCCACTCAATCAACCATACTGATCCATACCAAAGAAAAGACTCAACCTATGTCATAACTTAAACAATAGGAATACATAAATAGAAACATCTTGATAGATCAATCATAGCTTACTCAACCAACCAATGAACCTTTGTAGAGAAAATAAAGACATGACAGAAACACCTCACACAATCGCAACACAAGTTCTTCAACCTATCACGTGAACAACTCAAATCATCCAAACTGGTCACATTGTCTGCAACAACAATAATATATTGACATTAATGACAAAACATTAATTTCTGCACACATCAATCTCTAACATGCTCAACAATCTTCCAACACACATTCTCCTATATTAGAATACATCTTTGAGCACCTAGCATAAACAAATTGAGATTCAATCCTATGAAATGTGTTTTTTGAGTTACTTTAGGTAAACTCCTAGGTTTTATTGTATCCAGACAAGGCATTGAAGTGGATCCAAAAAAGGTCAAAGCAATATTAGGGATACCTCCACCCAAGACATGAAATAACCTATGTACTGTCCAAGTAAAGCTTCAATCCACTAGGTGCTTTTCTTTCTCAACTTGCCGACAAAAGTCAACCTTTCACACATCTTTTGAGAAAATACATAGCGTTCAAGTGGGATGTTCCCTATCAACAAGGTTTTGATAAGATAAAGGAATACTTGGCAGGTCCACCTATTTTGGTATCACCTGTGCCAGGGCAAATGTTTCTTTTGCATATCTCAGTCACCTTAGTGGAATTGGGGGAACTTCTTGCCCAGCATGATGACCAAGGTAAAGAAAAGGCACTTTACTACATCAGTTGTACCTTAGCCGATTATGAGCTAAATTATACACCAATAGAGAAAGAATGTCTAATTGTTGTCTTTTCCTCCCATAAGTTTAGACATTACATTCTTAGTTGCTTAGTGCAACTCATTTGCAAGATTGATCCTCTGAAATACTTACTCTCCAAGATAGTTGTATCGGTCACATGAAAAAATGGGTTATGCTTCTTAGTGAGTTTAATATTCATTATGTAGACATGAAGGCAATCAAAGCTTAGGTAATAGTAGATCATCTAGAAAATGCACCTCTTGTGGATGCTTATCCACTTGTTATTGAATTTCCTGACAAGTATGTGTGTACAATCGAATCTCAATCCCAATGGAAAATATATTTTGATGGCTCTGATACATAGAAATGATCGAGGGTAGGTATTATTTTCATCAATCCTCAAGAGGACTACATTCCAAAGTCATTCAAGATAACCTTTGTGTGTACTAATAACATTGTCGAATATGAAGGTCTTATCACAAGTCTTAAGACTGATATTAAGTGGAATATCAAGGAACTACAAGTCTTTGGTGACTCTTAGCTGGTCATACAACAGGTAAATGATGATTATCACACCAAGGATGACAATTTTCTACTATATAACAAAATGATAGATGTTCTAAAGAATTTTTTGATATCCATCATTTTTTATCAATTTCCTAGAGTACAAAATAGGGAAATGGATGCAATGACGACTATAGAATCTCTTCTCGAATACAAATTTACAACCCACACTATGAATTTCTAATTGAGCAACTTAATCAACTTGATTTTGAAACATCCCATACTAAAATGATGTGTAACATTGTTGGTACTCGGTCACCTTGGTACCATGACACTTATATATACCTTAAAGATGGTACTCTTCCAACTAACCTATCCCATAATGATCGTCAAACTTCATACATCATTCTTCTCGCTAGACCATTATAGGAGATACTCTATATCATCACAATTATCACGATGTACTTGCTAGATGTTTAGGTTCTAATGAAACTACTATCGCATTGAAAGAGGTACACACAGGAACCTTCAATGCTCATATGAGTGGATATGTCCTAGCCAAGCAACTAATGTGTGTGTGATACTATTGGCCTATCATGGAGCATGAAACTTGTGAGTTTGTGAAGAAGCGTGTACCATGTAAGAAACACAAAGACCTTATTCATGCACTAGCACACGATATTTAGCCTATTGTAACACTATGACCTTTTTCTATAGGGGGTTTTAACCTCATTGGAAAGATCCATCCTTCCTCTTTTAATGACCATAACTACATCATTGTGGCTACAAAATACTTCACCAAATCGGTAAAATTCATTCTATTCATCTACATCACTAGAGTACATATATCTAAGTTTATCTTGCACCATGTCATTAATTGCTATGGAATCCCCTCCATAATCCTTACTAATCACAGTACTCCCTTAAAAAACTAGCATGTACAAGACCTCACTAATACATATCATAACCATTACAATTGTTCCTCCCCATATTGCCTTCAAGGGAACAACCAATGAGGCAACTAATAAAACCATTTTGCATATCCTTAAGAAAGTTGTCAATGACATTGGCCACAACTAGCATCTCCACCTCCAACCTGCTCTCTAGGCTTATTGAAATAGTTTCCATACACCAACTAGTGACACTCCATACTCTCTTATTTAAGGTTTTGAAGTCATCTTTCCAATTGAGGTTGAACTACCATCTCTACAGATTTCATTGAAAGACTTCATATATGATGAAGACTACTGTGTAGCGAGGCTCACTCAGTTGGACCCGCCTGACAAATAATATCAAAGAGCCTATAATCATCTTCATATATGTCAGCATATAATAAAGAAATCTTACCAAGAGAAAGTTCATCCTCGTGAGTTTGAAGTAGGTGAGTTGGTCCTTGAAAAAAATTAGAGAAATCAACAAGATAGACTAAAGAAAGGAAAGTTTGAGCCTAAGTGGATTGGTCCATATGTGGTCACAACAAAATATGGCTCCAGGGCCTATCAATTGTGTACTCCAACAAGGGAAACCCTCAATTATCCTTTCAATATCATGCACCTCAAAAGGTTTTATGCCTAATCCATGGGAAGTGTACCCCACCATTCAAAATAAAAATACCCCTCCCCCCCAAAATAGAAAATAAGAGAAAAATAAAAAATCGTAAAGAGAAACAATTATCGTATGACCTGAAAACCACTTCTTGTGTTGCCTTGGACAAGTATAAGTGGTGACAAATTGGTGATAAGCATTGCACATAGTGGGGAAAATCCCTTATCTCTCACATTCTTGTTTGCACTCTTTATATCACATCAGACTCTATTCCATTTTTCTATCCCTCCATCCATTACCTTCCCATCTGTCACACATCCTCATAACCTTCCTTGTGCTTACCATAATCAGGATCCCAATGAGATATCTGTGTGCTTGTCACTTCTTCATAGCAGGTTCCTTGATTTTTTCCCGTTGTATATGGGTTTTTTGCACCTTGTATATAATTTTTCTTTGTGGTTTTCATGTCGTTTGTACATAGGTTTTTTTCTCTTGTGTTGTCAAAAGTCACGTCCTTTCAACTGGTGCTTCAACAATCATCCTAGAGTATCTTTTTCATGATAGTTTGTCACAAGTGTATTTTGTCCTTAGTTAAGTTGTTTGTCATCCCACTATCCGTCTATGTAGAATACATCCTTCCTCAAGTCAGACACATCAAATATTGTCTATTAGTCACCTAGTTTTTGCAAAAGATATATGTACTTTCATGTTGTCATTTGTTTCTTTCAGATTTTCATTTATCTTTCTTGAAGGCTCTCTTGATTAGTCTCTTTAAGGTTTCCATGATCTTTTATAGAATGGTGTGCTATGCATGACGATGCTTGGGGCATTATTTTGATTTTATTTTCTTTCATGTGTGGTCTACGTATGTCCCTCGTACTTCACATGTGGTCCCTAGGGTCTCATGGTGCACTGGGGCATATCGCTTGCTTATGGTTCTTCTAGCATTATTTCCACCAAAGTCCTCTATGGCTCTTTTGTGATGCTGGTCTAACCTTTTTTGTTTGTCATGTCAGTCCTATGCACTATGTATGACATATCTCTATTTAAAAAAAAAAAAAAAAACCTTGGCTAGTCACTAACATTGTTGAATCAAAATAAGCACTTACTAAATGACAACTTGTTTTCAAGGGTGCTCAAGCTCCATGATCAATTTTCATAATCATATCACTTACATTTGCCTCTCACCTTTCATAACTTGATTATTCTTCCTAATCAATTGTAATTGGGAATGTGCACATATTCTCCTGTCTTCCGTCTTTGCCTTAGGATAGTGTTTCATGCTATCTTTCTTCTTCGTCGGGGCATAGTTTATTTAGAGATGTCGCTTGAGCCTCCATTTTTTTGCACCCTCTTGTGGGGGCATCACTAACTCCTCCTTGCATCGATTTAGATCAACTATCTAACTTTACAGTCTGCCTGGGACACTTTACTGCGCCATTTTTGTCGTATCATTTATGGCTTGTAATTCTTTGCACTAACACTATTTTAGCACTATTGCAAAGAGGGAAAAACTGTAGACACCTAAATTTGATTAATTATTTAATTGAATTTAGTTAGCCTAGTTACATAAATTAATTAAATAATTATCTATTATTTAATTAATTAGTGTTAACCCCTTAGCTAAATTAATTTAATTAATTGAGCTATTCCTGTTTATTAATTAATTAGTGGTAAACCATAACCCACTAAATTAATTAATATTACCTCTATTCTTCTATTAAATAAACACATTTAAATATATGTTTTATTTAATTCATTTCACCCTCTTCCTCCATATTCCAAAATTGAATTAATTTAATCAATTAATTCAATTTTGTCACATGTCTCCTAACTTTAACTGCCCTTTAACCAAACCCTCCATCATAACCTACTAACTAACCTAAGGTCCTAAACAACCTTATCCCCTTAACCTTCATCTAACCCCTAACCCTCCAATCAACCCAAGGTTCAAACCAACCCTATCCATTCAAACCTCCCTTCAACCAATCTTATCCTAATCATCCCTTATGTGTGCACATTCCTACTCTTATTAAATAGGATAATAACCTCATTTTTGGTGGCATCTCTCCAAAATGGACACATAGAATTCCCTCTGCTTTTCACACTCTTGAATGTCACTTGTTATTTATGAATACAAGTGTTGCATTTTAGAGGCCCCTCACCTTGCACCCAAATCCTATTTAAACCCCTCTATTTCCTTTGCATTTCTTCCACTTTTCATGCATCTTAACATCATAATACCAATTTGTCTTTAGAGTTCATAGAATATTTCAATCATTTAGCTTCTATAATAGCATCCATTTTAGTATTCTTACACTCATTTAGCTCATCTTAGTATCATCATCTTTTAGAGTAATCAAATCCATAGTTTCATCTCCCATCTTGCACCATTTTCATTATAAGTTGCATAATCATAGAGCTTGTTGAGCATCATTAAGGCCAACTTGTGAGAACACATATCAAATCAATAAAACAAGGGAAAATCCCCATCAAAAGAGGCTCAAGTTTGTCTTTGATTTGCTTCCTTGTTTTGTTTAGATAGTTTCTTTAAACCTCCCAATCTTGAGTGTTTTCTTTCATTTGTGTAGCTTAGATTAATTTAGTCTTTTATCTGCACAAATTTACACACACACACACACACACACACACACACACACACACACACACACACACACACACACACACACACACACACACACACACACACACACACACACACACACACACAANATACACACACACACACACACACACACACACACACACACACACACACACACACACACACACACACACACACACACACACACACACACACACACACACACACACACACATGATTCAAGTACAAGTGGTTCAATTCTTTCAACTACGTAAGATCTTGTGATTGGTTTTAGCACTTTAGATGATCTATATTTTATGGTGATTTCATGTGCAATATGCTCTCCATATTTTTATAGATATCTACCTCTAACATTTCTTATAGTGGTTCCATTTGTTTAGGAGCCCAAAATATTATTCATTAAATATTATAAAACATTCATGCTAAAGCCTTACATCTACATCAATTTTATTTTAAAGAAAGGAAACAAAAAAATCTTTTGAGAATATACAAGTCCAATTTGATACTTATCCACAAATAGTGACTTCCTTGATTACACCTATCAAATGTTGATCAAACTATGATATTTCATTTGATGATATAAAAATTCCATCTTATTTAGCTAGTAATGAACATTTATCTTTATATAATATCTTGAAGTTTGGATACATTAAAATTAAGTGGCCTATTATTGATAATAATTCTAGTTTAAATATTTATAGCAAGGACTATTTGGATCACTTAAATATGGAAATGAAAAGAATAAAGAAATTTGATCATTAAAGATTTCATGATATCGATTAGGATTCTACAAGAATAGTTTAAATTTTTATTAAGGTTAGTCCATTTATAATTATTTCACCATTTTATGTGATGCTTGGCTAGGTAGATTATTATCTATTATTGGCTTGCCCTTGGATCGATATCAAGAGATGTAACATCTACACTTCATATAGTTATTAGATTTAGTTATAATAATAAGTAATGATAAATAGATGTCGACCATCATCCATATAATCATCATTAGATGATTGATCAGTCTAATATTAGTATTACACAAAATCAATCTACTATTAAAGTACCAAAACAATTTCAATTTAAAAAAAGACCTAAACATGCGGATCTACAGAAAATGACATTATCTCTAATAATTATGCTTTCTTTGGTGATGAATGATGCACATTAGATTTCACATTGTGTAGTATTAGTGAATACACGTTTATTATAAATATTACAATATACCAAATTATATGTATGGGTCCACCATACATGGTTGACCACCCCTTAAGATACATAATACAAATGTATGAAAGACATGAACATGGTATATTTAGATCAATATACTTTCATGATAAGGTCATGACTATATGCCTAGAAATCTTACTCAATGGTTGTAGTAATGAAAAAGAAAAGAAAAAGAAAGTGCTCAATGGTTTATATATCTTAAGATTTATATGATAAATCATCATCATCAACATCATGTATGTATGTATGTATGTATGTATACGTACGTACGTACATACATACATACATACATACATATATCTACACACACATATACATATACATATACATATATACATATATACATATATACATGTATATATACACATATATGTATATCTACTCACACATATACATATATGTATATATATCTACACACTTGATGTTTCAAGTACAAGTGGTTCAATTCTTTCAACTATGCAAGATCTTGTGATTGGTTTTAACACTTTAGATGATCCATTTTATGGTGATTCCATGCCCACTATGCTCTCCATATTTACGCTGAAGGCGTTCCTTTTCTGAGGAAAAAACTTAGCTTTCAATATCTACGGTTCATAGTGTTCCATAGTCGTGCAAGACGATTGAAATATTTTACATCATTGATCATTTCCCTCCATTTTTTTATATAATTTAAAAATATATTTTAATATGAATATATTTATGTTTATTTATATTTTAAAAAGTGAATTATGAAAATTTACAATTAACAAAGTAATTAAATATTAAATTTATTTTAATATGAATATATTTATGTTTATTTATATTTTAAAAAGTAGATTATGAAAATTTACAATTAACAAAGTAAAAATCAAAATAGAAAATTTTGACAAAAGATATAATTTTTAAGTAGCTTTGATTTGTCTTATGTATATTGTTATCCTCATCAAAAAATATCTATGAACAATTAGAGTACTAAACAGTTAAGGTAAAATAGTAAATTTAATAGTCACAAGTAAACAAGCAACACTAAAAGTAAAATATAATAGTGAATGATTTAATTTAATGATGACACTAGTTGGTTTCATACTCACTATTTAATTTTAAAGAAAAATTAATTTCATTTTCATTTTTATTTTTCTTAAAATATTTCAATAGTATTAATATATTATTTATTTCTAATTGCATAGTTTTTTTTAAGTCAAATTTAATAACTCAAATTCAAGAATATTTAATAGAATATAGCACAATTTGAAACAATGTATGATATTTTAAAAATAAATTATTAGTGTGTGATAGAAATAATTGTAATTTAAAAGTAGGGTTTTTATAAGTTCATTTTTAAAAAGTAATGTGTTTATCTTACTTATAAGTTTATCTTATCACATACATTTATTATACCATTTACATCATTGTTACATTATCATTAAGGATATGATCAAGGTTTACTATTACAATTATGGTTAGGTTTAAGATTTATATCGTGCATGTAATTATGGTATGTCATGGTTATGATTACGGCTGGGTTCAGAGTTTGTGTTATGATCTTGTTTAGGCTTAGGCTTAGGGTTATCGTTAAGGTTGGGGTTAGGGTTGTCAATAGGTTTTAGAGTAAGAATTATGTTTAGGGTAAGGGTTTACGTCATGGTTACTACT
>MU228104.1:5489963-5533942 GCA_018584345.1 Thuja plicata
TTCTCGTGTAAGATTAGGATTATGGTTAGTGGCAATGGAACATGATTAAATAGTCTTCCAAATAACCTTATTAGTTGCACAAATATATGCAAAATAATAGACCAATTTTATATCTCTAATTCAACTTCAATATCTCTTCGGCGTACACATTGCATCCTAAGGTGCGATTGCTAGTTTTATAGATATCTCCTTTGACATTTTTTGACATTTGTTATACTAGTCTTATTTCTAAAATAAGACATATGTATCGCGTGGTTGTAACTATTCACTTAAATTGATATCACATTGATGGATTACACTCGTAAATGATATTTATCAACCACATTTCTTGTCGTATGTTTGAGTTTCATAAGGTTTTTGTTGTTTTTGATAATTATACAACTTTTTATCTCATTACATAGATCTATGGATAATAATGAATAGTTTGTCGAATAATGTTCACATGATCTGTCTCTTGCAATGTTACTCTTCATAGTTTACCTCGGGGTCAATCTTTATAGGGCATGATACATTGCCTATTTATTGTTTTTCATCTTGTTCAAAGATTGATGTTGAATTAAAATCTTAACACAACTGAGGAATTTATCCTTGTCATGTGTAAACTTATGGACACATAAATCAAGCTTTCATGCTAAGATGATATTGAGAATTTCAAGAAAAACTAAATGTAAACGTTTGAAAATTAGATAGTTTAGTTCAAGTTTGCAAATCAAAAATTGATTTTACAAATACATAATTATTTAAGAACAAAATAACAATTTTAATTTTAATTTTATTATTCTACTTCCAATACATTTTAAAACTTATAAATTTAAAATCACAAATTTGAAAAATAAAAATCAATATAATTCACAACTATTTATTATCTTCCAAAACCAAACTTATAAATTTAAAAATTATAATAAATATAATTACCATTATTAATTATCTTCCAAAACTAACTAAAAAATTTCTTTATTTATTTATTTTTAACTTATATATTTTTTAATTAATATATGTATTATTAACTTTAAAAAAATAAGATTATAAAAATAAATTATTTTCTTACAAATTTTAATTTTTGAGCTTTTAGCTAATTTTTTTAATTTTTAATATTTTTCTATCCAAAGTTATATCCAAGTAAAAACTAAAAAAATTTCAAAAATCTAAAGAACCATTAAGAAAAATTTTAATTTTAGAACTTTTATCAAATGATTGAAATGAAAAAAACAAAACAAAAATAAACAAAAAAAAAGAAAAAAAAGACCGAAATGACTGTAGAAAACCTAAAGAACCCTTCAGCATAAATTATTCTAGAATAAAAAATAAATTCCATTTTTTTTTGAATTAATTAATGACTATTACTTTATTCTTGCATTAAATAATGACTATTCGAAGTTAATACTACAACCAAACATACCCTAATAATAGAAATATCATTATTTTTAGAGGTCTAAATTCCTTTACACGATCCCTCAACCTTTAAGATGTGTGGATCATAACTTTCCAACGCGTGATTAAAGTTTAGGGCAAAACAGGTGATGGAAGCCGCAACTTCACAGGTTGAGGTGAGACAACACTTTTTTTTTTCTCGCTTCTATTTTCAGGCAAAACATGTGATGGGAGTTGAGACTTCACAGAATGAGTTAAGGGTTTAACATCGTATTTCATTGCCCTTATATTTTTTTGGACAGTGAAACAGACATAACATTGTATTTTTTCTCTTTAATTTCTCGGACAGTTAAACAGATACACAATAATTATTTCCTGACCAGATCGCTTTAGTTTTACCGAATTATGAATTTTCAAATCTTATGAGGTTTCTCTTGTTGCACGTAATAATTTTTACATTTCCACCATGCTTTTGTCTTCTTCAATCACTGGAAAATTATGCAAGATCACCTGCATTTCTTCTGTAATGCTTTAAAATCCTCTGGAAGCTTGAAGAAGTCCGTTTACCTCTAGAAGAGCTTCAGGGCATTGTAGCAGGTAATGGATCGGAGAACTATATGAATTGTTTCTTAATTTGATCTGGATTGTGTGAGTTTAGAAAGGGAAGGACCTTTTGTGTTTTTATGTGGTGCTTTTAATGAATGTTTACGTAAGCCCTGATAGTATTGGTGTCTATGTTAGCAGAGTGCTAGAAGTGAGGCGGGTTTTGAATATGCATAGTTAAATGTAACAGGAAACAGAGGACCGAGAAACAGAGGAAGTTTGAACATTGTGTCTGAAAACCAGAAAAGATATGAAAAGGGATAGAATTCTGTTAGTTTACAGAAATATAGGAATCATAACAGTGCTGATTATTAGAAGGTTTACCAAGATCCCCCCAAAACCTCGAGAGCTGTTTTTGGGAATTCAAAACATTCTGTAAAAATTCTTTAGGTCAAGCCATATTTTTCTAAACTTTCTCTGAAAATTTTAAAGTAATTAATATTTTTCAAAACTATTAAAGTAGAAATTCAAAACTATTAAATTATAAATTAATTAATTAATTAACTGATTGATAAATTAGAAACTTGGTTAGACAACACAAATGGAGAAGGGGTCCAACTGGCAGGATATGTGGTGAAGCTACTTTTATACGCCGACCATCTTATCTTAATATAGAAAACAGCTCCTGGATTAAGAGATCACTTAGGGGCCTTAAAACACTTTTGTAAGGAGGTAGAGAGGTGAACATTACCAAAACAAAAATCATGATTTTCGGTAAAGAGGAAAGAAAAACAATCTACCTTACTTTTCGAAGGCAGCCCATTAGAAATTGCGAAAGAATACAAATATTTGGGATTGACTTCTGCTATAGGCTCAGCTGGGAGACTTGTAGAGCGAAAAGGATACAAGGGGGTTGGAAAGTGTCATATCTACTCCAAAGTAGGTGCAGAAATGCTAAACTTTGGGACTGGAAAACCAAGAAAACTCTTTTTGGTTTGCTGCTCACACCGGTTGTTCTTTATGGTTGTGAAGTTTGGGGAGGCAGCATGTCAAATGTGGATGGAGACAGCTAGGGAGAATTCAAAAGCACCTAATCATAAGCAGTCTCAAAGTCAAAACCTCAGTGCCATATGAAATCTTATTAGCGGAAGCCGGTACTTTTTTGTTGGAGGCGGCAGCGATAACCCAGTTAATAAGCTATTTAAAGAAGCTTGAAAGCATGGATAACTAGCGATGGCCCAAAATTGCGATGGAAGAGGGTCTTGACCGTAGGAAGAAAACTTGGATGAAACAAAACATAAAGTAGTCGAGCATGTGGAACATCAAGTTACAAGAGTGGCCTAATAGGCTAATACCAATGAGGAAATAAAAAAGTTTGTCATAGAAAAGTTTCAGACTGCCATCTGGACTATTTGCATTGGTCGAAAAAAGACCCACTACATCAAAGAATTCAACCCAACTCGGGAACATGGAGAGAAAGCATATCTAGGGGCAGTTATTAAAGGTAAAGCTAGGCTGTTAGTGGCACAATTGAGGACAGGTTTGCATCATCTCAAGTGCGAGAGAGGTAGATGGAAAAGGCCCAAAGAGATGTGGGAAGAGAGGACTTGCATGTAATATAGGACATGTGCGATTGAGATAGAATGACAGTTTGTCATAAATGCGTGGCATATGTAGGCATTTGTGCTCAATACAAAATCATCTTGAAAGCCGACAACATGCATAGTTTATTTGAGGAAGATAAGATCAACCAAACTACCAGTTTGATAGTCAAGATTCATAGGAGGAGATCAGGCATGGAAAGGAATATGGAGATAGCTTAAGGCTATGAACCTGTGGTCCCTTAGACTGATTAGTCTCATGGATGTCATTAAAATCCTTCATTCAATCATTCATTCATTCATTCAAATCTGTACAAGAATGAGCCAATTTTATAAAAAAATGGCGTTTCCTATTTCTAAGCCAAATATGGCTGCTGCTTGAGTAATAACTTTCCATCTATGCTAATAAAGTTTAGTGTACACTTTTCACGTTTTCTATGCCAGAGGATGTTAGAGATTTTGATCTGAAAAGCAGAAGAATGCAACAAGGGAAGAAGAAAAAAATAGCTCGTCAATTATGCCAATAGATTGGTGTCTTTGTTGGGGACAAAGTTAATTTAGTTGTCTGTGAAGTGTGAACTCAATACATATTTTAAATACCTTTGTGACTTGTTTGTCAATCTCTGCCAGTAGAATTGTTTGGTAGCCCTTTAACTCACGTCAATAGAATGACATAAAAAATATGAAAAGGATTGCTGGGTTGAGAAGCCATTGAAGACTGTACCGGTGGTTTGCAACCCAGAATCAAAATTGTGCCTTGGAGGTTTGTGTAGTTCAAGGGTTTTTTCACTGTTGTGAGGTGACGACTTTGCTGTCAATGATCATAAGATTTTGTTGTTCTTCATGTTTCATGAACACAAATCAAGTGACTGCATGTGATTTTAAGGTACTACGTTTTCTTCCAATTTGAAGCATGGTTTCTTTTTTGGTAAATAAACATACTTTTTCTCGTCTCTTTTCTGCCTTGCATAAGTAATTGTAACCAGCCACTAATAGTTTGATGGATGCATACACCCTAGGGATACTTTAGTAAGTATAGCTTATGATTCAAACCCTAGATACTATGATTGGATGTATGTCGAGGATTACTGTGAGGATGAATCGCCATGTTGTTCAAACTTCATACAACCCAACACAAAGAAAGTATTCACATTCAAATATATAGGCATCCATACATTAAAAAATGTTGAGGAAGGATGTGCTCCTTCCTTTAGAAACGGAATGTAAAGAAAGAGTCAAAGCTTTACAATCAAAAGGACACCTTGCTGTTTTTGATTTAAAAAGCAGCATTACAAGGGTGCTGACCCTTACATAGCAACAGCTGCGTGGCCATACAACTCAACTAGCTAGTTAGATCAAAACATAAACAACAAAAATAAATAAGCAGCCAACCAAAGGAGGAACAACGGTTTACAGACGATTGACATCCCTCGCAGGGACGAGTAACAGCAAAATAAAACAGAGGGACCAGACAGTGCTAGGGCCTAGGGCCATGCCTAGCACTGTTGAGGACCCTAAGCCAGTCTTGTCTGAGAAAGTCTGTAGCTTCCTATTATCTCCTTCATCATCATCCTCAAGAACCTGCTGCAGAAGACAAAGTGTGGTCGTAGCACTATGCATAACTCTACAACCGAATTTAGCAACATTCTGCATTCCTCCTTCCAAACATGTTATAGATAAACATGTTTCTCCATTCATTGTTGTCCCACATTGCTGTTATAGAGAAACATGTTTCTCCATTCATTGTTGTCCTACTTGATCCAATTTATATGCAGCTTGAGCTTTCTTGGGTCAATTATGACAGACAAACATTGAGACCTTCAATCTATAGATTAATTTCAAGGTTTGGTGGATATGATCATTGGGAGTGGGACTTGCATGTTGGAGTGTTCAGATTTCATGGAGAAGTATCGGTTTGAAGATGAAGACATGCGGATGGAAATTTTTGTAATGTCACTGGATGGAAAGACAAAGAATTGGTATCAGAGTTTTCTCGAGTATTCTTTTGCCTTATGGAATAAATTTGTCATTGCATTTGAAGATGAATATACTTCGCAATTGGACCTTGCTGCTCTTTTTGAAGAATTAAAAAGCATTATTTGGAGAGAGCGAGACTCCAGCATGGATTTCAGTCACGGGTTTTCTGTTGCTCTTTCCAAGATCCCAGATGATTGCAGACCTAACACACCTGTCGGTATTGATATCATTCTTGAAGCCTATGATATTACTCAAGGTTTTGGTTCAATAGGAGAAGAATTTAATTTGGTGAACAAGCAACAGGTGTATAGATGCATTGATTTCATTGATGGTTTGAGAAAGATTGCAAAATCTTTATCCTCAAGAACAGAAGTTGCTGGTGGTGATCACGGTGTCAAAGACAATGATTGTATGGAGAGGCCATCAAATAGAAGCACAATATCAAACGATGATTGTGTTTGCATACGAGTAAAGGAAGGTTTTGGTGCATTTTATAACAACAGTGCAGAGGACAATGATAGTGTTTGCACCTACTGTTGGATTGGTCATCTATGGATGATTTCAGAGAAAAAAAACAATTATGACATTCAATTTTAGAATGAGGAGTATGACCCTATTGCTTCTTGCAGCAGCATGGATAGTGAGGAAGATATGCATGCAAATAATTTATCAGATGAATTGGCCTAGGTAGCTGATTATACAGACATGTTGGTGATGCAAATGGTGAACAATAAGCTACTTTCTTGTTTAATTTATTACCTTTTGTCCCCCTTTTCGATCTTGAAGTTGCTGATGTGGTTTGCATGAGGATAACATAGGTACAGTTGTACATGAAGATAAAAATTCAGGGACAAGTGTTTGTACATCCGATGATGTTCATTTTGAATAGCTTGCACTTGAAGACTGTGAGGAGGGTGATCAAATATATGCATATGAGATCCTCTTTGTTTGGTGTGCAACATGTTGTCTTCCTCATGCATAATGCATTTCAAAGGGTCATATCAAAGTGGTGCTATTGTCTTGAGTGTGGAAGAAGAGGTGTACCACAGGTCTGATTTTTGCAGCATGTGTCGCAACAGATTGCCAAGGGAAGATTGAAACAGAGACACAATTTGAAGAGTGTAGCTCTTCGCTTGAAGTGTCTCTTGAACCAAATTGTTACGCTAATATAGATTGTATCAGCATAAATGAATTGAAGGTATACTAGTTGCTAGTTGTCCTAGAAGTTTGCAAAATTGAATATGAGGCTTTTCTTTGTGGCTAAGGTGTAACCTTCTTAGTATGGATGACAGCATGGTTGAGTTTGAGTGTTTCACTTGGGCCTAACATGTAGTTTGCGATGGTATTGAGCAACAACAAGTTTTCCAGGCTGATAGTCAAGTAGCTGCTCAAGTGTCTCATATGCCTAAGCTTCAAAACATGCTTTAGTTTGGTTTGTCAAAAAATGTTGTTGCAGATCAGCTTAGTGAGGTAGCATATTTTTCTTTGCAATCTGAATTAGAGACATTCCCTTTTTGCCTCAATTCATCCGTGGAGGTTAGCAGATATGAGCATACTATTGTTTCTTTGGTGCTGACCAAAGTTTTCAATTGTTTCCCCCAACTAATGTAAAAAGAAAAAATGCAATGCAAGGTAGTGTGGCGGCCTATGTTCTGTGGTTGCAATTCTATGGCAAGGTTAATGGTGGAGCAAGTTTTCAATTGTTTAGAGGCAATCACCAACTTGTGCTTGAAAGGACAAAAGGTTGAGGGAAGTCAATTCCTTCAATAGGCTTGCTTTTGACAAAAGCAAATAACTTTCTCCATCCTTTGTTGGGCTGACTTGCTTTGTGTTAAAATTGTTTCTCAGCCATACCTTTGTTCATGTTCTGTCTTGCTCATTGGCTTTAATCTCGTCATATATATATATGTTTGTTGTCCTTGTTAAAATTATGAACCAAAATATAACAATTTCAAAATTTGAAATGCAACACACAAATAAACAAGAAACTCAGAAGGCTTATCCTTGGGAAACCCTCCTCTTGAGGTTGAAAAACCCAGCCCACAAAATGATCATCCCTTTATTTAGATGTCAAAACAATTACAATGACTTCTCACATATGATTGAAGATATTAAGCAATCAATCAAATGCCTTATTGCTAAATGATGAGATGCACAAAAGACTTTATGATCTTAGAGATGCACACAGAGTCTCTGTATAATGAAGAAGTCGATCACATAGTTTAGCATTCATCAGAGCTATAACACTTGTCCCCAAAAACATTACTATCACTGTAATATGAATTCTGTCACTGAAGCTTCTACTAAAAACATAATAACTTTTCTCTGTCCTGAGACACTATTACCACACTTTCACGATGATACAGCACTATGCTAATAGAACTGAGATTCAACAAGAGTTTTCCTTAGAAGATACGCTAAGGCTGGAATCTCTAGCATCACCAAGAACTGCTGAAACGCACATAAGAAAACCAACGGACGACAATTACCAAGCATTTATCACATCGCATAGCCTTGGACGGTGATCGCATCCGCATAGAGATGAACCTAAGTAGCTGATCTTGATTCTGGTTCGGATTTAGATTCGGGGATTCGACAATTTTTTTTAGGCCGGATCCTGATTCCGCGGGTATATATAGACATTTTCGATATATATATATATATATATATATATATATATATGTATGTATGTATGTATGTATGTATGTATGTATGTATAGATTCCATACATGTAACATGTCATTGCTCATTCATCATTAACGCAAAACTTCAAACTTCAAACATGTAATGATAATAATAAGAAGTTAGAAGCGTGATTCTCATAAAATGATCAATCCATGATTGCCAATATATGATTGTATCATATTCATACTTTGCAAAAGTCTCAAAATGTCAGTACATGATGAATAACGCAAAAATGGTGAAAAAGGCTTGAGAGATGAATGAATGACCATCAAATGACCAAATCTATGCTTTATTGGTCGAATTAGGATTTAGAGGCTTTTTAGTTTTAAAAAAGAATAAAAAATTGGCATGTGTGGCCCATTTTTGGGCACCCACATGCTCGGATTCTCGTGGATTTCTTTGGATTCTGATCGTACCAGAATAAGGATCCGAGGCATATCAGAGGGATTCGGTAACATAGAGATGAACACATAGCATTGAACAATCATTACATCTACAAAGCATTGAACGCATAGCATATGACGTGGATTATATTTGCATAGTGTTGAACGCATAGAATTGAAGAGCCGTATATGATTCATCGTAGAACAAATGTCTATGAATGCTGCCCAGAATAACGCACGAAGCTTATTCACAACATTAATCACGAGCCACCTCAGCATAACGGTGAATAGAAATAGCTGAAACATAACAACACCACTCGAACGTGAATAAGAACCTTGACAAAATGCTCAAACTCAATACATGCCTTGCTAGAAATAATACGACACGGATACAACTTGAGTCCAGCATAATCTCAGACGGAGACTAACAGAAGAAATCTCATGCAGAATAAGCAACTTATGATCCCAATAGAGAACAAGGAGCACAAGAGAACAAAAGAGGTATAGAAGATCTCTATCGCAACTACTTATTTCAACACTCCCTCTTAGCAAGAGAGAGATCATCAATATGTCATCACATGACAAGTACACATAGCTGCAACCAAATAAAAGGTGTCAATAACAAAATCTCATCATATAATTGTCATCTCAGCATGACATTCACCATGGCTAGTCTCGGAGGGTGAAAGAATAGAAAACTAAGTCATGGAATCTCACACATGAGTTCCACCATGGCTACTCCCAGAGGGTGGATCCACCATAGCTACTCCCAAAAGGTGGAACAAGGGCTCTCGCCTTAAACTTCTCTCTCAAAGAAGAATGCATTAACAAGGGATTGCACCTCGAACTTCTCCCCTACATAGAAGAACTCATTAACAAGGGATTGCACCTCGAACTTCTCCCTCTCAGAGAAGAACTAATTAACATGTAAAAGAATTACTGAAGTTGAGACTCTCTCTCAGCAAGAGCATCATTCTCCACAATGCCAAGCTTATCTCGGAAATAACAAAACTTCACTCTAGGAAGTGGCTTGGTGAGAATGTCTGTTGTCTGCTCTTTTGTGCAAATGTACTTGAGCTCAACAACTTTCCTTTGAACCATATCTCTCAAGTAGTGATATTTGATTTCCACTTGCTTGGTTCTATCATGAAAAACAGGATTAACCGAAAGCTTCACACAACTTTGGTTATCACAGAGAATCACTATAGGTACCAAAGGCTGCCCGAACAATCCTGCAAGTAGTTTGCGGAGCCACACTGCTTCTCTTGCAGCCACACAAGCTACAACATATTCCGCTTCAGCGAAACACATGATTGTTTCCTGCTGCACTAGGAAATCATAGCTGAACTTTGGCTGAAACAACATCCTGAAGTACTCTTCCTATCAGACACACACCCTGCCCAATTTGAATCAGAGAACCCTTGCAAGTTCAGCTCTTCACAAGAAGAATATTTAAGACCATATCCCAGTATACCACGTACATATCTCAATATGTGTTTATCTGCAACAAGATGAATCTGTCTTGGTTCACACATGAACTGACTTAGAGTGTTAACAACATAACATTTATCAAGCCTAGTATTAACCAGATACATTAATGAACCAATTAACTGCCTGTACATAGTAGGCTCAACTAAATTTGAAGTGGCTGCAACCTCATGTAACTTTTACAGATTTGCTTCCATAGGTGTAACCATGGACTTATAGTCTAACATACCAAACCTTTTCAGAATATCTATGGCATAGTTCCCTTGACTCAAATTAATTTCATTTGGTCTTTGCCATACTTCAAGTCCAAGGAAGTAGTGCATAAGACTAAGATCTTTCATCTCAAATTCAGAAGCTAACTCCTTATGTTTAACAATGAGATCATCTTCACCAGTGAGAAACAAATCACCAACATAAAGTACTAAGATTTAGGCTTTATCCTCAATTACCTTAAAATATAAATTTGGGATCAACATCATTCTTTAGGAAGCCCAAGCTCAATAAGTAATGATCAATTCTCTCATAGCAAGCACGTGGAGCTTGCTTAAGACCATACAAGGCCTTTTTTCAATCTGCACACATGAGATTCCTTTTCATGAATTACAAAACCCTCTGACTGTTCTATGAAAGCTTCTTCTTCAATTATCCCATTCAAGAATGCTGTCTTCACATCCATTTGACGAAGTTTCCACCCCTTAACCGCTGCAACAACTATAATAGTCTTGATAGAAGTGTAACGTGCTATAGGTACAAAGGTCTCTTCATAATCTATACCTTCCTTTTGAGAGAACCTCTGAGCAACAAATTTGGCTTTTTATTTCTCTACACTCCCATTAGCTGCATGTTTTATTTTGAACAACCACTTAGAAGAAACAACAGATTTACCTTTGGGCCTAGAAACAATGTCCTAGACATCATTCTTGATGATGGATTGATACTCCTCCATCATGGCATCCCTCCACACTTGCTGATTTGAAGCCTCCTCATAACTTGAAGGCCCAGATGCTATAATGCGACTCATCAAAGCAACATATCCTGCAAACTTATGAGGTCTTTTACTTTCCTAGAAAGTGCCACGTGGGGCTGCATAGTTTTCAGCCTCTTGCATAGTATGCCTAGCCCACAATGGTCTCTTCTTATCAACTGATACATTACTTGGACCAGAAGAAGTATCTATAGGATCAACTGGATCAATAGAATCTTCTAACTCTGTAGTCTCCCTCTGAGTCTCAGAAGGGGAATCTAGAACAGCCACGTCCATATCTTGAGAAGGCTCAAGATCTTCTCTTATAATTTCCATATTAGAATCTTTAGATCTTTTGCAAGCTACATCTTCCTCAAAGGAAACATCTCTGCTGATTTCAATCTACTTTTGACTTGGAATGTAAATTTTGTATGCTTTTGAGGATTCACTATAACCAACAAAAATACCTTTCTTTCCTGAAGGTTCTAACTTAGTCCTTTTTGTCTTTTGGAACATGAATGTAGACAGAACATCCAAAATTTTTGAGATGACTGATAGCTGGTTTAGAACCAGTGAATGCTTCTTCCAGAGTCATATTGTCAAGGATAGAATGTGGACTACGATTTTGAACATATACCGCTGTCCTGTAGGCTTCTGCCCATAAGAATGTTTGAAGACCTTGATCATGAATCATGGCCTTTGCTGCCTCAACAATAGACCTATTCTTTCTTTCAACTACACCGTTTTGTTGTGGATTATAGGGAACACAAAAATCCCCCTTAATCCCAACTTCAAAACAAAATTTTTGAAATATACTAGAAGTATATTTACCTCCATTATCAGAGCTTAAAACCTTTATCTTCTTATTTGACAAGTTTTCAACAAAAGCTTTAAATTCTTTAAATCTAGACAACACTTCATCAGACTCTTTTAGATTTTAGAAAATAAATCCACGACTTACAAGAGAAGTCATCAATGAAAGTAACATAATACCAAAAGCCACTTAAAGAAGCAACTGACATAGGGCCACACAAATCAAAATGAATTAGCTCTAGAATATTCCTTGCTCTACTTTCACTATTATGAAATGGATTTTTAATGTTCTTACCTAGAGCACACCCTTTGCAGACGCCCTCATGATCCTGATTCAACTTTGGAAGGCCAACTACCACTTTCTTCATTGAAGACAAGGTTCTGAAATTTAGATGAGTTGTTTGGGAAATGGTGGTAGGGTGCTGCTAGACAAAGTTGACACTTTGCAGAATGTTTCATATGCATCGACAAAACCAATGAGCACAAAAAGTTTTTGGTGGCGCTATGAGTCTATGGGCCTCTTGGTCTCTAGCGATTATATCATGGTGTTGATACTCCCTTTACTCTTGCAAGGTGTTCTACAAGTGGGAGAATACTAGGAAAGATGTGTCAATTTTTACTTCTAATGTTGAAATTACAAAAGTGCAATTTTTGGAGAAACATTCGATATTTGGGTTATAAAGCTAGTTTTTGACCAAAATAAATATCTTAGAGTTATTTGGCATTGTTAAGGGGGTGCCTTTTGGTAGTTCTTATTGATGCTTTTTGTGTAGGTCTTTTAGAGCTCTACATTTTAAGAAAAAAAGGGCCCAATCGGCCTCTTCTACCAAAAGTTTGCAAGAAATGTAAAAATGTTGGACACATAAGAGTTGTAAGGTAGAGTTACATGGGTTGACCAACTTATGATGTGTGTTATAACACATCATAAGGTGTCTTCGGTTGGAGATAATGGAACCAAATTAAATGCTCAATTTGGTGAGAAGACCATAACGAGGTAGGAATATGCTATTTTTAGCCAATAGACTCATCTTGAGGTTTGATTGTTGGTTTTCTAAGCTAAGGATTTGGGCAGCACTTTTTGGATGGTTTTAGCTCATGGTTTTCTAATTATTATTTTATGGTTTCATCTATTGTATGTCCTATTTACTAGGTTTTTGAGATGAGATTGTGTGCAGAGTTTTGTGAAAATTGTTAAGTTGTCATAATTCTTTCAGATCTCCAGTTGGTGATACTCTTATAAAGGCTTGCTCTACAAGTGTATTGTAATTGTGTTGTTTACTGATGATACATTGGAATGTTTTGGAGTGTGGGGTTTTCCTCTTGAAAGAGTTTTCCCTACCTACACTTGTGTTATGGTATATCAAGGTTGTTAGGAGTTGTACATATATTTTTGAAAATAGGAGATGGGGGAACTTGGAGACGTCATTTTTTAAATATAATTAATAGTTTATAAATTTATTACATTAAATTGAAAATAATTTGATTAGTGCGAGCCAACAGAATAACTTTAGTAGAACCACAATAGTCTTAATAAAAAAAGAAACTATGTAATCCATTCATTAATCAAGATCCAAGAGATACACAATAGACAACTTTGTAGCAAGTTTGGTTTGATAATATTCAAGTGTATGAGAAGTTTATTACAATAGAAGTCAAATACAAAATTATCTTTTATCCATAAAACAAAAAATGAGATTGAACTAAAGGATGTTTTATTAATCTAAATACTTTGTAGACACAAGTTTAATTTAAATGCTTTGAATACAGGGGTTCTTTGGTTTGGTGTGATTGAAAGAGATTCAATGATTTCAATCATGTTGCTATGTTGTGCTTGTTCTAGAAGGGGCTTTGTTTAAACTTTAATTTCTCTGTTTCGTTTCCAAAAGCATTGCCTCTCCCAATGTGACCTATTTTTCCCTTGCATGCGTGAGCTCCAACATGTCTTGTTTTTCCCCTATGCGATATTTTTCAGGCCTTTTTGACTTTTCTCAACTTCGTTTCAACTCTTATTTTCATGTTATTTATTGTTTAAGTTTGAGGTTTTTTTTTGGTTTTTGGCGAGGGAGACATGAGAATATGTAAGGACATTTCTTGCAAGCAGGGATGTCTTTGACCACGGCTCTAGTATCAAAGATGCATACTAGGAGGTTGGAACGAGTCTCCCTACATCCTAGGGTATATTGTTTATTTTATATTAATATTTAACACGTCTTTCTATAATTTTTAAAGATTGAAATTCACACAATACTCTTTTCAGAATTTTAGTGTAGGAGTCATTTTTGTATACCTTGCTTCCTTTCATTAACAACTTATAAATTGCTATGAACTTTCCCATATGTATAATTTAGACCCAAATGATGGCACTTCACATGCCTAAAAAAATACAATTGATGAAAATATTAAAAAGACCATACAAAATGAAATGGCGGGTTTAAAAAATTGTCAAGATGTGCGCTTTTCATTATATCCAACCTAGTGTTACAAGACTTGGGCTTGCCTTAGACTTGGCAAACTAATTTTTGACTTGGACTCGGACTTGATGCCTAGACTTGGCAATTTGGAAAATCTATGAAATTGAGATATTTTTTAGGCTTTAAAACTTGTTTCATACACCTTTTAATAAATAAACCTTAAATACACAATAACCTCATCAAATAAAAGCTATATTGATCACATACGCAAGTATACATTGATTACAAAAGTATAAATGCAAATTTTAGGAAGGAAATAACACATTTTGATGTATAAACATGGTCAAATGTGTACAAAACTGAATATGAAATTCATGGCATTAAAAGTTAATACCAAATATCAAAATAAAAACTAGAAGTCTATGACTTAGAGGAGCCTGTAATGTGATCATTGACCCTCATGCATGGGTGTTTAAAACATGTTCTGGGTTGCTTGTGTCTTAGTGACACTCACACCATCATCCAAGGTGTTTTTCTTGTGCTCTATCTTCCTCTACCATGGCTAACATCTTGCCTCTCTATCCACTTGGTCAATCCAATCAAGGTCCTCATCAGTAGAGATAGGATTCTTAGCCTAACCTCCTCTAATATGATGGGTGAAAGTCATTGCCAAAAATCTGGATGTGGCAAAGGTGAAGGTTGTAATGAACATAAACTAGATCATCCAATTTTTGCACTATAGTCTATTGCATTTCTTGAAATGTATGTTGTCAAACATACTCCAATCACACTTACAACATGAAGCATTGTATGGTTGGCCTTATATTTGAACTACAATCCTTTGAAGATTTGGTACTTTAGCACCAAATCTTTCCTACCATGCATTTGAGATGAGAAAAAACAAATCAATCTCATTTTCTAAAACTGTAAGTCCGAATATTTGAAATAATGTAAAAAAGGAAACATTTTAATTTTAAAACTTAAATTATGCCCTTAATATATTTTTACTTGGCTGCAATGCCAATCAAGTTGTCTTGCATGTATCTTGTGCACAAGGTCTTCTTGTGTGCAATATCCCTTTATAAAAATAGATATTGATATTAAATAATCATTGCTTTGAATATAAATAATTAATTAATTCCTTATTTATGAATGAATATATTAATAAATGATAATCAATCAATGTTATTAATCAATTTTATACATAAGTAATTCTATCAAATAAATATGTTAATGAATAATATAATATAATATTCCAATGACTAATATATTGTTGATATAAACTAATATTTCAAGAATGATATAATACAAATGTCATAAACTACCTAATTATCACATGTTTCCTCGATCTCTTAGCATTCATATCTGTTCATTCCAATCTCTTCATTTGTGTGTATGATATATATAAAGGAGCATGGGATCGACGCCATCAAGAATTAGATATCTATTGGAAGTTACAAGTTGGAAAATAAGTTAAGAAAACATCACATGAAGGAGTATGGGAACAATAGCCAACCGGTGAATAATTAATCATCATGGATTTTGATCATACTGATATGATTATTCCCCAATGGTCGACGCACGTATAATAGACACTAAGTCCGAATTGATAATAGAAACCATCAATGATATGAAACAAAGCTATTAGCAATTGGAGATAGATACATAACACGGGCTTGGGAGATTGACGTTGACAAGAATGAGGATTAGTGATAGAGCTAACAAATTCATTGACCATCGATTTAAGACAAGCAAATATTTATGCAACAATTGATATCGGTAATGAGAAGGTGTGATCCTTTGCAAAAAGACGAACATACTAAGGGGACCACCCATTCAGTTTGATATAAAAATAAGAATTATCCCTCTCAATTGAGGAGGGGAGGGAATGGGAATTATAATGTACACAGTGTAAAAGTTTGGAAGGAAGAATGGGAGATCGATATATATATATATATATATATATATATATATATATATATGTATGTATGTATGTATGTATGTATTACTTTGGAAGATGATCGAAGAATAGGAAATGAATAAATTCTAGATACTCTTCAAAGGGAAGAGTAAGCGTATGAAGGAGAGATCATTCTATTTTCTATAAGTATCATGTTTTTTTTGGTCGGTAATGTATATATTTTATTATTGATAACAACAAAAGATTACATAAAGATTATTCCAAATGAGCTCAGATTAGCCTTACCTAAACACCTATATACTAGTCTCCAAAAACTCTCCAAAAAACCACACCAAGTTTGTCCCTCTGCCCCACAGACATTTTGTCACAAACATTCATCCCATTACATCCATAGCTTTAGACATCATTGGTCAAAAAAACCTACCCCCATATTTCAGAAAGACACACTTGACTAAACCCCTTACAATATGATCATTTACTCAAAGCTATTAGCATTTACACGGAGGATTAAAACATAGAGACCATCATCTCTGGATGAGACATAAAACCTAGCTACCACCGCAAAAGGCTAGATTGCAAACAAAGTCGACAAAGCCAAGGCAAAAAAAATAAAATTGAATCTTTAGACATCACTAACCAAAAGCCACCTTGACACGTTTGACGCGGAAAGTCCACCTGGATATTCCTCGCTTCGGCACCATCGTTGGGAAAAGATCATCCTTCAAAGCCGAGAGTAATCATATCAATGTTTGCTTGCACACCTACAATCATGTCATCCCCAATCCATAAGCAAACAATAAGTCCTCTTTTTGAAGACTGACAGTCAGCAATGTTGACAATAATGAGCCCCAAGAAACCTACCGAAGATTGTATGTGAAAAATTTTGAACAAGAAAGACAAAAAAATAAATAAAACAGTAATGACATCCTTCTAGCATTTGTCATCATTCAAAGATAAAGCCATCCAAAAACGCACCCAACAATCATCTCTGCCAACCCCAATTAAACCTTTTCCAAAATATATTGCTCTATATTCACTCCAATATCAAGAGTTGTTATATATTGGAAATCCTCCAAACGCATTTCCCCTTCATAATCAAAACTAAGGCCCATTTTGAAAGTTTATCTGCTTCCCTGTTACCATCTCGCCTGATATGACTGACTTTAAAGTTTCCAATTTTTTTTAATTCACTGACAATCAAAGATATATACCCCTGTAGATGCCAAGTATTAACAACACCATTTTGGATTGCTTGGACTATATTTAGCGAGTCACCTTCTAAATGAATCTTGTTCACCCCAGAACTTCGAGCCAACCTTATTGCTAATAATGTTGCAGACGCTTCAGCTACATTATTTGTTCCTGGATTAAGCCTCTTTGCTCCAAGCATCACTATGTCACCTTTCCAATCCTGGATGACAACACCCACTCCCGAAGGCTCAGGATTAGATTATGCTGCCCCATTAAAATTAACTTTATGCCAACCCTCTAGGGGGGCTCCCAACATACCACCTTTTGCTTCTTTTTGTCTGATTGTTTATCTGTCCATGCCCCATATCTGATCTTTATGTCAGGCTAGAGCCTTTGGATCCTCCCATCATCCATTGTGAAGGGTAAGGAAGCCGAATTTGATTGAGAGGTTGCAGCACCAACCACCTCTTCAATTGCAAGATTGATTCTACCTTGTAATCTCTGTAAATATTCCCTCTTATCCATAATTTCTATAAGTATCATTATATATATATATTAATAATAAGCGAATGTAATTATATATATATAGATAAAACAAGAGATAATAATTTTATTGATTAATATATATATGTATGTTTAAGTTATATTAGATAAAAGTATGTATAAGAGATCATAATTAAATATATATAAGTCAAAAACATATCCAGGTTCAGGTGAATTTTTATTTTGGGACAGATTAGTTGTTGGCTTGTTTGGAAAGTATGGCTTTTGAGATGACTTAGACAGAAACATGTCATCTCCGCTGAAACTGTTAAGCAATTATTCAAGGAAATTAAATTAGTAGTTCGACATATTCAGCTGACAACGCATTCTAGGTTGAAAGCTATTTTTATTGAGGGACATTTCATGGATAAATATTTGGACTAAGTAGCTGCATCACTTTTAATATTTCTGAATTTATAAATAACCATGGTTGTTTTTAACTGGAGTTCTTTAGATAATTTAGAAAAAAGGAAAAGATGAAACATTAGCTAACAATGCATTTGACATATATCTTTAGCATGCTGGCTCTGCGACTCCGAATGAGCTAGGGCTTCTGTGCCCTAGCTGTTGTGTCTGCCCGCGATTTTGTGCAGAGTGTGGTGGTGCGTTCGGTAGCCGTGGAGTGGGGGAGTGCGTTCGGTGGCTGTGGAGTGGTGTGCGGGGTCTTTTTCCTATAGTCGGGGTGGGGTTTCAGGGTTTGCTTCGCTGTTTTTGCAGGGGTGCTTGGCATTAGCAGGGGTGTTTGGTGTTTGGCGGTTGGTGTTTGGCGAGGGTTTTTATGTTTTTATCTTTTGATCAGATGGGAATGCAAGGGGTTTCCAGTAGCCTGGTGGTTGCTGGCTCCAAGCCGCATCTTGGGTCTTCTTCTGGAATGCATGCATCGCAATCTGATTCATTTTATACAGGGGAGAGCTCTAAATTAAAAAAAGGTGAATGGTTGTCTTCCACGAAACCAATATTGTTCGATCCTGGTAATTCCTCCTGAATTGGTTATGGAGGATGTGGATTATTGGAGTCGACATACTTTGATCTGTAAATTCCTCAGAATCCACATTTCTTTTTCGGCGCTTGAGGCATGGATTCATCGCACATGGTAGATTGAAGGTGATTTGGAGATCATGCTTGCTGCGAATAACTATTTCCTTGTCTTTACAAACATGGCCAACAAGAATTAGGTTTTTGAGGGAGGCCCATATTTTTATAACCATGCGGGCTTGTTTGTCAAACCCTGGCATGCGGGGTCTAATTCAGCAGAAGAGATGCCCTCAAAGGTTCCTATGTGGGCTCGTTTGCCAAGGCTCCCTCTTGAGTTTTGGCGTGAAGATATCTTGAAACAGATTGCTGCTTTGCTTGGTAAGCTTACTGCGATTGCTCAACAAACCCAGGATAAGAAGGTAATTTCTTTTGCCCGCATCTATGTTGAGATTGACTGAAATTACCCATTGCCGGATTCTTTGGAAATTTGTCTGGGCTCTGCTTCATGGATCCAACAACTTGATTACGAGTCTCTCCCTTTCCGTTGTCAGATATGTCATGAGTATGGTCATCTAAAACGTCAATGCCCTCTAGTTAGTAAGAATGCTGGTCCTTTTGTTGGTGGCTCTCCTGCTCCTTCCGTTCCAAAGGTGGATAAAGGAGATAAGGGTAAGGCCCCTATGCAGGCAAATGGCCCAGATAAGGATGGTTTCATGTCTGTTAAATCCCTTGCCAAGGGGAGAGGCCAAAAAAGATCCTTCAAGGATAGACAACCGGATGAAAAATTTAATCGTTTTGAGGTTTTGGACACTATGGCCTTGGAGGAAGAGATTCCAGTTGAGGTTTCTTCCGAGGCAGCTACAGTAGGTATGGATATTGTGTAGGTGCAGAAGCTCCCTAATTTGTGTCAGCATGCTGGTCCACTGCAAAATGGTTCTTCTGCTATCCTTGCGTCAGGGGTTCCTTGTTCTCCCATTGACTTACAGGATGACATTGTTTTGGCAGATTTGACTAAGGAGGTGCAGATGGCTGGTAAGGGGATAGGCTCATCAGTGGGTTTGGGTCTGCAACAACGCCCTCATAAGAAAGCTTCATTTGATAATTCTTCTAAAAGTGGTCGTAAAAAGGATCAGGAGAAAATTAGATCTGCTAGGGATTTGTTAGTGGAATATGGGGTTGTCAAGACTATTGATGTTCACTTGTCCCAATCTTCTCAATGATTGTTCTTTCCTGGAATGTTAGGGGGTTGAATAACATCCCTCGACAAAAGGCTATTCATGATTTGGTTGCAGTTCATTCTCCAAACATCTTCCGTGTTCAGGAGACTAAGGTTTCTGTTGATGTCATGCTTCACTATGCTTCTTGTATGTGGTATTTTGGTCAATGCCTGTGTATTGGTTCTCAGGGTAACTCTGGAGGTTTGGCCCTCTTTTGGGATCCTTGCAAGATTGCTCCCCTTTGGTGGATTTGTAGTCAATCTTCTATCTCCATGTTTGCATCTTCCTTGGATTCTGGTGAGACTATTCTAATTACTAATGTTTATGCTCCAATTGACATCTGTGGTAAAGTCCAGCTCTGGGCACACATTAGGTATGTCCGGTCATGTGCTCCTTATTGTCCTTGGATCTTAGGTGGTGATTTTAATTTCATGTTGAGTTTGGAGGAGAAAAGAGGGGGCCTACCTAGGTTGGGTCCAACTTCTGATATGTTTCGAGCTCATGTGGATTCTCTTGCTTTAGTGGATGTTAAGCCCTCTAATGGGACTTTTACTTGGAATAATAGACGGAGGGGACAAGAGGCGATTTCTGAATGGTTGGATAGGTTTCTTGTCTCTTGTTCTTGGGTCCGTGATGGCTTGGTTACTAGTTCTGAAATTCTGGATTGGAGAGGTTCTAATCACTAGCCAATTAAATTTTCTGCCTCTTCTTTTGTTGGTCCAAAGAATCCTCCTTTTAAATTTCAGCTTATGTGGCTTCGGGACTCTTCCCTGCATGACTTAGTGACTAAGTGGTGGAGAGAGGCTGGCCCAACTTATGGAACAATTATGTTTGTCTTTGAGAAGAAACTTAAATATGTCAAATATCACCTTAAGAGATGGAATACGACCTTTTTCAGTAACCTTCATTCCAGGAAGAGGAATACTCTTGACAGTCTTCCGGTGATTACTTGCCAAATTTAGGATTCTGGTTTCTTAGATGCTCTTGGAAAAGTTGAATCCTAGGCCATGTGAGACGCGGAGGAATAGGAACTTTGGGAGGAGATTTATTGGAAACAGAAGGCTTAGATTGATTGGTTGCAAGAAAGGGATAGGAATAGTACTTACTTTCATCATTCTGTTCAAGCTCGTCATAATAAGGGGTATATTTTCTCTCTTGTCACCTATGAAGGTCTTCAGATCTCTTCTCTGTTAGCTATGACTCACGAGGCTCGTCAGTTTTATTCTGCTCTTTTTGCTGAAGATTTCCCTCCAGCTGCTGCTGAGGAAAATTTGATCCTTTCCTGCATTCCCTCTCTTGTCACCAATGCGATGAATGATACTCTCATTTGTCCGATTCAACTGCCAGAATTAGAAGAGTTTGTTTTTGGGATGAATAAAGGTAAAGCTCTGGGCCCAGATGTTTTCCCTGTTGAATTTTTTCAAGAGTTTTGGGATATTATTAATCTGGATCTATTGGAGGTTATTAGGGAATCTCTTTGTAATAAGCATATGCTTTGATCCTTGAATTCTACTTTCTTGACTCTCATTCCGAAAAAGGAAGGTGCGAACAAACTTGAACTTTTTCGTCCTATTGCTCTATGTAATGTGGTGTATAAGATTATCACTAAATTGATTGCAGAGAGGCTCAAAACTTGTTTTCCTATGGTGATCTCTAAGGAACAAGGGGGTTTTGTGGCTAGTAAACAGATTTTGGATGGGGCGGTGGTGGCTTTTGAGGTTATTCACTCTATGGTAACTTCAAAGGAGAGATCTATGTTCATTAAACTGGACATGGCCAAGGTTTATGACAGAGTCAAATGGAGTTTTCTTCAGAAAATTCTCTTAGCCTTTGGTTTTAGTGCAAAATGGGTGAGTTGGACTATGAGCTGTGTTACTTCTGCTTCTTTTTCGGTTATTGTGAATAGAGAACCTTCAGAGCCTTTTGGTGCTTCCAGAGGTCTTCGCCAAGGGGATCCTCTTTCCCCTTACCTGTTCATTATTTCGGCTGAAGGTCTGGGCTTGATTCATGGTGGCAATGGGGCAATGGCTTGCCACTACTCTCACATCTTCAGTTTGTGGATGACACGTCTTTTATGGGATTGACTCGTCTTCGTGAAGCTGAAATCTTTTAGGCAAGCCTTGGATGTTTGCCTTGGATGTTTACCTTGCAGCTTCAGGTCAGAAAATCAAGGAGCATGAATGCTCCATTTTCTTCTTCAATACCCCTCTGGCCATTCAAAGGCGTATTGCTAACGTTATGTGGTTCCAAGTCGGGTTTCTTCCCTTTGTTTATTTGGGCATCCCTCTTACTGTTGGTAGACATGCTAGGTCCTCTTGGCAGATTTTGCTTGACAAGCTGCGTCAGAAGGTTAATCATTGGACTCACCGTTGGTTATCTACTGTTGCTCGCTTGACTCTTCTAAAGTCGGCTATTCAAGCTCTTCCTATATACAAATGTTTTGTTTAGGCTGCTCCCATGTATTTTCTTTGGGAATTTGATGCCCTCTCTCGTCAATTTCTTTGGAGCGAGAATTTATCAACTGCGAAATTGAGCCTTGTTAAGTGGGAAACTGTGTAGACCTAAGGATGAAGGTGGCCTTGGCTTATGCTCTACTATATTAAATGGGCAAGTTCTTGCTGCTAAGTTATATTGGCGCTGATGCACTAGCCAACATCAACTTTGGGCCCGTATTCTCACTTCTAAGTATCCTGTAGGTGCTAATGTATTTGATGTTCCTTGCTCTCCTTTGATGGGAAGAGGTTCTATAATCTGGAACACTTTGAAACTTGGGGCTCAGCTGGTAAAGAATATGGGCTCTTTTGGATCTATCATTCGGGATCTCAAGATCGTTTTTGGCTGGATTCTTCGGATGGTCATCCTTCTATCCTTTCTACTCATCCCCACCTTCAGGCCCTTTGTGATACCTTTACTGTTGTTGGCTGGGACACTGTTGACCATTATAAGATTGCCCATAATTGTGGGTTGACAGTTCGTTTTCGGTGGAAACATCCGTTTTGAATGGCCTCTAGGAGGATCTAAGGATGATAAGCAAGAGTTGGCTCAAATTCTGGAGTCTCGGGAATGCTCTACCTTGACTGGGAATGATGTTCTGGCTTGGCCAACAATGATTTGTTTGGAAAGTTTTCTGCTTCTGCAGGTTATGGTGAGCTAGTGCGGTAGACTTTTGGGGACATTCAAGTTCCTTGGTGGAAACATGTTTGGTACAGGTTCTCATGGCCCAAGTGCAATTTTTTCATGTGGTTGGTGGTCCATAATCGGTGTCTTACTTGGGATAATTTATGTAAGCGTGGCTTTCAAGGCCCCTCGGTGTATGTCCCCAAAAGTATACATATTATAATTTAAAACAAGAAAAAAGGAATTATTTAGCTGCGTGGAATGGAATGGTGCAATAGAATCAAAAGTTTCCAATTGTTCTTTTAGCCGCTATCATGTTTATCTTTGTTCTAACCCTTGTTCTCAATTTTGGGAACACAGAGCAGTGCATGACAAAATATATGAATCTAACTTAGATGCATGAACTCTAGGCCTAGTGCTAACATTGCCACCACCATTGCCGATACTAGTACCCGAAGATGGATGAAATGGAGGACTGAAAGAAGAAGACTCTAGTTCCACCGATGGCTGCCTTCTCCACTCTTTGCCTCTTTTTTAGTTCTTTTTGCTGCTCAAATGTTTCTACTTAAACTTGCATTTCACACATAACATAAGCAGGTACATGTTGGGCATGGTTTAGCATCTTGGCTTGGTATATGTGCAAGATGGTATTTTAATCTATTAATGCCTCCCAAGCATAGTTAGTTTGCAATAAAAATATGTTTTCTCTCCTTTCGTTTTCCTAGGGATAGCATGTTTCCATCAAGGGTCCCTTTTAACTAAAGTTCCATATGTGAGAAAGACAATTTATAAATCTAAAGAATGCTGCAATAACATATAAATAGAGAAAAAATTACATTTATGGTTTATAATTAAACTAAATTAAAAAAATCTAGGGTTTGCAACTATAATTTTTTTTTATTACAAAATACCTAGAGTTTGTTCAACAAAAAAATTAAACACACTTAGGGTTTGTTCTTTGGTCCACTAAAACAAAACAGAAAAAAGAAAAAAGAAATATAAAAGATGAAATTTTTATTAAAAAAACAAAAAAAAAACAAAAAAATACAAATTTAACTCTTAAATTTTGCTTGAATTCAATGGTGAGCTCTTCCCAATCCTTTGTAGACTCCTCTAGATGCACAAAAAGTAGCTACAGACCTGCTCAAACATAATTCAACCACCACTTTTTGCTTAATCTTCTTGCTGGTTTCCCTTCAATGCAATCTGCTTTTGGCTCAGAACTCTCTTTTTTTTCTTCTCCTTTGGGTTGAAAATGAAATGAAGTTGCTTTATGGTGTAGGAGACAGATATAAGACAAACTTTGGAGTGAATTCCTTTTTTTCTTGTATTTGCCAAACCTAGCTGCGACCGAGTCTTCCCATCCAGACCTGCTTGAACTCTACAAGTTTGGCTAGTACTCAATTGCAGTCTTCTCAAGACTTGTTTGGGGTCGCCCATCTCAGGGCTCGCTGACTCTAGGTGATTCCTAGCAAGTCTTGAAACCATGATCCAACCATTTACTTAATTGACATAAATTCTTAATTTTCAGATATTTCCTTGTTTCGATTTCTTCCAAGAATTCCTCGTCTTTGGCACTTCCTATCACTCTTTGTGCACAATCAGTATTTTTAATCTTGCTGTGTACAAGCTTCTAGAGAATAGTTTAATACCATGACTCTATCATGGCCTTTTAAAACATTCATCAACTAATGCCTTAATATGTATTCAAGCCAAAGGCATTGCATGGACACAAAAAACTCAAAAAAAATGTCCTCGAACGTGTTCCTATAAACGGGGATGACAGGAAAGGCATAGGTGACGCCTGGCCATAACTGAGGTGGCTAGGGATATCATGTTTAAAAAATCATTCACAACATTAAAAAAATTTGTTAAATAAATCATGACAGCATTATAATAGCAGTATACCATGACAACATTATAACAGTAGCAATAAACATATCATGACAACAGTATAACAGCAATTAAATTAGAGCTATCAGATTTCCACAATCCATTAGAATGCTATACAGGTTTCTGGATTTGATTGTGTAATTTTTTTTCTTTTTCCTTCAACGTTTTGAATCACACTACGTGATCCATCATCAGGATGCAAGAGAGCCAAAGAAGAAAAGAATCATGTAGTGTGATTCGAAACATTGATGGAAGAAGAAAAAGAAAAAATCTATACAATCAAATCCAGAAACTTGTATAGCAATTAAATTAATGACAGCACTGACAACAATAATAGTAGTTTAGCAGCAATAAGTATACCATGATTCAGTTTCATAGTTAAGTTATATCACATTTAACACTATCAGTAATATTTTGGATTTCTGATTTCATTGTTCAAGACTAAAAACATCTCAAGCTACAAAATTCTTGATGTGTTATTAGAGTCAGTTAAAGAGATTAAAGGTGCATTTGACATGGTATGGTACAGTGTGAGAAGTATAAACGTTTTTTTTCTTGGAATATGGTTGACAACTTGACATGTAGGCTTCTGCATACATTATCCAACATTATTTTAACATTGTCATGCTATATTGCTACTGTTATTTTTCTTTTCATTAACTTGTAGAAATATCTATCTATCTATATTGCGGTCCTCCAAAAAGGGACCTCGTACTACCATCCCCAAAATGCATCCTCTGTTGTCACACCGTCCCTATCTCAGAAATGGTGTGGAACATAGTCATATATCTGCTATACATCATCTTTGCAATTCCTTTCAGTTCAAACTCAGTCTTAAGTGATTTAATTGTTTTGCAAACACCATCTTCATACTAGGATGTAAATCTGTAAGCTTATTAATGTTTTCTAGAGTCTAGAGGAGAATGAAGAAGATTTCTAAATATTGGTGATGCTATTTGTTGGCATATTTCTTCAACGTTATTGCAAAATTTTGAAGGTATGGCCCAGTGCCTGAGAATTGATCCTTTTTTATCCAAACTAGGTTTAAAGTTCATGTTTTATGCTCATTAGTGAGAAGCTATTTAATTTCTGATCTCTATTCGATCTTCAAATTGTTAATTATTCTGAATATGTTCTTGTTGAAGTATTTCTCTGCATAATGGTAATTCACAGTGATTCAGGGGCGAAAGAGGGATAGGAGGGTGTACCAAGAATGCAAGGAAGCGTGAGGGCCGTTTTAGGATTTTAAATACTCTGTATGTTATTCTTTCTTAGTTCAAGCTTCATAATTTTTGCATATTATAGTGTAACTTTGAATTCCAGCTACAATTCTTGTACGGTTTTTGGCATTCGGAAGTATAGCAAAAACAATTTTCAGTGAAAATGATGCAGCTTTAGATGTTTACTATTTTGAATAAACGACAAGCTTAGATGAAACTCTACCTAGACTTTTGTTAGCTGCAGGTTGCAAACATTCTGTAAGGAATTTTTTGATTTGTTTGCCCCCTCTTGAATATTTAAGCAAGTTCATGTTTATGAATAAATCTGATCTACTTCCAAGATATTAGAATATTAGATGAATTCTATCTATTTATACAATTTTTCTATATTGTTGTATATTCTAGAACTGAATTACATCAAATGTTAATGTAAAAGCAAATCCATAAGAGTCTAGACTTATTTATTTTTGTTTCTGATAGATCTCCATAGATCATAAGTAGTTTGATCGGTTCAAGAAACCAGTTCATCTATATCCCTTCTAGCACAAGTTGAACAATCATTTAAAAAACACCCTCTTACTGAATTAGTTCATTGCATTTTGATATCATAACATGGAGTGCACTATGATTTTATGAAGAACTCAACAAAACTCTCTGAGAAGGGTCATTGCAACTTGTCTAACGTTAGAATCTGTCCTAGTTTAAATGACCAGCACAATGCTACCCAAGATGATTGATTGACATTAGCGTAATAGTGTTCCTTGAACTAATGATAACCACCATAGTTCTTCCTTTGGTGAGGATCTATTAAGGTATAGTTTTAAACATTAGGACCTAAGCTGAGTTATTTTCTATTATTTTTTTATTATTGTTTTTGAATATGAACTAAATTGAAAACAAATAAGCAATTTGCTAACTTAAGCTAAAAACTAGGAAGCTAACTTTTGACTATTATCTTGTCTTTTTACATAGACTAAGATAGTAATAAAATGATAGAAAATAACTTTAGCTTAGATTATTATATTCTATGGAATACCCTATAAATCCTCATCATTATGTACTATGAACCAACAAATGGTTCTTTGAACAGGGGAGGAAGGAGTATGTCCATGGGGAGAGCAAGAAGACCAAGGATCTCAAATATCCAATGGCCAAGAACATTTCCGCAAAAATCTTTTTCAGAAGGGAGAGTAACCCATAATAACAATCATGTATTAATCACATCCAAACTGCACTCAAGTTCACACATGACATCTCTTTGAAAGTTTCATTACTAAATTAAGAAATCTCATTGCTAAAACAAGAAACCAAATCTCAAACGAATAAAACCGCTGCAATAACTCTCATCGATGTAGACAATCATTTATTCAAGCACACAGATCTAACAAAAGAATGAAGAATGAAGAAGGTAGCCCTAAACAATCTTTTCATTTGTCCTCAAGGTGCTGTATACCCATGGACTTTTTGCTCAACCGTAGCAGGAATATATGGCAATAGGATATACCTAATTAAAAAATAAAATTACATGCATTATACAAACCAATTTGGAACTCTTCAATACCACACCATTCATATTCACACAAATGCCTCATATTCATATGCTACAATATAGATTCCCTTTTCATTCTGCCACATTGGATACAGAAAATAATACGTTTTCTCTTCATTTCAAAAACATGGAAAGTAAAATAAAAAACTGGAAAACATGGGAGCCTACTTCCTGCTCTAAGCTTCCTATATAAGTGTGAAGAGGGGTTCTTTCCAACAAGCTCCGAACATTCAAAATTGAAAATTGCAAGGGCTCTTCAAATAGAAAAAAAGGGAAAAATTTAACGAAAGAATTCCTTGATGACCTAAAGGGGTTCTATAATGAATGGTTTTAAAGGCACAAAACTTGGTGAAGTTTTTGCAAATGGTTAGCAAGCTAAGTGGGTTTAACCTTGGAGGAAACTCCATGGTTAAGTGCACTTGAGTTGGAGTAGTACTTGGATGGGTGACCTCCCTGAAAGACCCAATGTTTTACCCTGAAAGGCCCAATGTTTTACCTCTGTGAGCATCACCTAGATGCAATGAGTGCTAAGCGTTTTGTTTATTCTCATGAGAGATAGGTTCTTGTGAACCACTACTCATGAAACACGAGTCAATGAGTCTGACTCAAAATTTTACAATATAATCTTGATAACAATATCATAATAACAAAAGAATTCATTTTCAAACCACCTAATAGCATAAGAAGAATATCCATGCCACCTCTGCCCAACCAATAGGAAGGAGCCAATTACCAGCCTTTGCCCCCAAAACATCCAACCTCTTACAAATTAGTGAAAATACAAAAGATTAAAATCCCAATGTGTGGCCCATATGAACCACATGGTTTCACCTTTCTAAAGCTAGCTGGAGTGAGGGTGCCTCTTTCCCACTTTGGAAGGCAAGGGTTACTCATCTTCATTCCTAAGGCTTCCCATGATACACATACCTTCTAAGACATTCCAGTTCACTTTTAAAAGTGACTCCTATGCACTTACATGCAATGGTCCAAAAAAACATCATAAAATACGTAAAAATGAAGTTTTTAACACTCAATCCTTTCAAATCCCAAATCCGTGTTTCTATTTAAAAGCTATAAATACATCGTAGTAAATTTGAATTGCAAGGAGGAGTCATAAAATATTCTATATTTTAAAATTTTCTAATTAAAGGAGAAAAATGTTATTAAGGCCCGAAGTTTTTTTTTTGCAGGAAGTGAAAAATTCCATGCAAATTTGTAAAAAATTAAAATTAAAATGAGAGCATTATTTTTCCCCTTAGAAGGGAAAAATATATGTTCCCTAAAAACATTCGAAAGGAACAAATTTAATTTGATGGATTATGAAATTAAATTTAATAACTGAAAAAATCAGTTTCAGTTTAACTAAATGGGGCCAAAAGCATAAGTTTGAATGAAAATAAAGAGGAAAGATTTGGAGGTCAGATAATTGTACTATTCTACATTATAAAGATAATCATATGATTCATATGATTTTATAAAATTTCGTTGAGTTACAAACGACGATAAAGGAAAAATTGAAAATAATTTTTTTTGAAAGAATTTTGGATATCCTGGAATACATTCTTAATTCTTTCAGATTTATTTGATAGTTTCCGGTTGAAATATTTAGTTTCATTTATACATCTTCATAATCACAATTTGAAAGTTCATTTTTTAAAGCAGAGGATTATTTTGGATTTTCAACCATGCTGTCATGTAAAGTTGGTGAGGACATTTTGATAGTACATTTGTAATTACTATGCCTTTTAACAATCTATAAGAGTTATTCTCTCAATTGATTTGCTTTTTGTTTGTTTGTTTCAGCATGTTGGTCGTATTGAAGAACTCGATTAAAAAAAGTGTACTTTCAACTTAATATTAGGTTTTATTTTTTATAAATCTTCATTCCTTTTTCAAAGATACCATTTGGCACAGGCAGGGAGAATGCTTAAATTAGCCTTGAGAATATCTTCATACCTTCCTAAATTTTGTCTTCCTAGATACTTAGACAATTTATTTTGCATGTTTTAGTAACGGGGATTTAATTAAAATATATTTAAAATTTTAATTCGTAAAAGATCAAGTGTTAGCATTTATACATTAACTCTTGAATATGCAAATATACTACATATTTATATCTTGAGTTTTATAAAAACTTGGATTTTGTCAATTTCATAATAACATATTCTTTTGAAAAGTTTATAATAACTAAAAGTATATAATAGTTATTGAGAAAATTTTCACTAAGTGAATAATAGTACTTTACTCTTGGCAATGTTGTAAGGGGGTGAGGCAATGTTGTTAGGGGTTGGTTGGATAGTTGCATATCAATCCATACACATTCAAAAACAATTAAATGATATATAAATTTAAATGTTATAAAATCCATGTCAAATCATAAGTGAAATTTAATAAAAATGTTTTTGGAAATAAGGAAAGCTACATAAATATCTATGGGGCAAGATAAAAAAATATATAAGAGTAATAAAAATAACAATTATAAAAATATAATTATTTTTTAATCAATTTTATTTTACTTTTACCCATTTGTTATGTATGTTATCACCATGGATGTCATGCATAATTCTTATTTTCAATTTCTTATGTTTCACTTAAAAATACGAAATTATATTTTATTATTATAAATTAAGGTTATGAAGATTCATTGTTGTTAATCGAGCACGATTATTTTTCTTTTATATTTTTTCCCAATAATTAGTGTCAAAAATATGTTATTTTGGTTTCAACTTCATTTACAAGTTTAAATTTTTACAATTGTATGATAAAGTAGATATATGATTAATGATACAAGCTTATAAAAATAAAGTTTTTTTTTTTTGAGAGTTAATGTATGATTTGTAGACTTTGTATTATTGTTTATGTATTAACATTGTTTAAAATTTTTAATTTTTTTTTCTTATAATAGATTCTAATTATTCTTAGTGTGCAAAATAATTTGATTTTTTTTCTCATGATATATAAGAAATTAAAATTAGTTATTTCTAAAGTTGTAGTTACAATTAATACAAGCATTCTCCCCGGCTAGTGTCAAAATGGAAATATTGGAACTGGGCATGGAAATTCATAAAAAAAAAAAATTTAATACAAAGTTGATACTTCAACAGGAGCATGTCAGACTGAGGCATATGTTGATCATACTAATTGCAAAAGATTGATGTTTTTAGAGTTGCAAGGTAAAATATAAATCATCCAGAAATTTCCCTTTTGAATAAGGTGTTCATTGGCTTTTAGAGTCATTGTGAATGAAAAACGTGATTGTGTATTTAGTGTTTTGTTTGTATATGTGCATATGTTATATGTAATACGTAGGTGGTCAAACTTTTACTTAGGACCTTTTTTTTGGTGTGTCTGACTTTCTTTGTGTTTTGACAATACTTTGATGCTATCTTAGGATGTCGTGATGATACATTTACATTGATGTGACATTTACTTGTGTTATTTCATGCTTATATTACTTCATGCTTATGTTTAAAAGATGTTTATATATTCATGTCAGGAAATATTATGATGCTATGTTTGCTTATGTTTTCACCTAGTTACTAACCCTTATATCTGCACATACATTGATGATAGATATGTTATACTTCTGCCCGATGTATTTATATAATGAGGGAAGAAGTCATTACTTGTTTACTAGATTCACATGATGTCTCGATCCTTATCATTGTTTGTTATGATGATAAATATGTATGCACATGCTTGGTTTTGTGATGCAAGGTTGCAGGTAGTAGGCACTGTTTTCATCTGAATTAGCAAGTCTGAGCATGCCTTTATATACATCTCGATGGTAGAAGATGGAAGGTAACATTTAGACCCAAACTAATCCTAGCCCTACATTTGTCCTACACAAGGACATGTATTTTTTAATCAACTTTTTTGGATGCGTCAAGGCGACATGAATCCTAGTACCCTTGACTGAGTATGGTTTTGGATTGTTCTCCTTGTTAGTTTGAGTTTGAGTTTTAGTCGAGTTAATCCGTGTACATCCATATATGAGTAATGATGCATTCATTATTATTATTATAATACTAAGTTCTTAGGATTATGGAATTGAGAAACATTTTATTTTAAAATAATCTCTAGTTTTTCTGATTTAAAGCAAATTTTGGCTTTCTTTGAAATTTTGTTTTTGTTTTATTGTTTTAATTTTGATTTTAATTTAGAGTTTTTTTTTCTAAAAATCTCTTATCTTTTCGAATTTTATTATAAGTAGACGAATGTGGTCTCATTTTTAAAGAGTTCTAAATTTAGAGAAAATAATTACGAGGAGAAATTAGTTTTGTCATTTTCTTTTACAAAAGTTTTGGCTTTTGAAGAATTTTGAAAGCTTGGGAGTCGGTCTTTTGAATTTGAAGGATTTTGGTTTTCATCTCTTTGAATTTGATTCTACGTCTTCAAGTAGGCAATTAAACCTTCGTAGTTATTTCATTTGGTTATTTTTGTTGACGATTCCATTCCTTTCCAATAGCACCATTCTCTTATAATATTGTTGTCTTTTAAAAATCTGACTTGTGCTTTTGTTCTGGATTGTTTTTGTTTATATTATCATCACTATTTTCTTCTTAAATTGCTGCTTATTTCCCATTTAAGGGCTTTGCTTGGTGGTTTGAATCCACACAGATGTATGCTTCCTTATACTTATGTGCTGTATTTTATGGACTCCATGGTCTTTTTTTCGAGTGCTCTAGTGATTGGAAACAACGCTGTGTTTTCCTTACTTTTTGGATGTCTTTATTGGCGCCTCCCTCTTGATTTAGTGGCTGCTATAATAATTCTGTGGTTCTTGTTTTTAATTATGTTTGCCTTAATGTAAAACCAGCGCCATTTCTCTCTCTAGTTGAGCGCGACCTTCAAGCATGAGGAAGTCTTTACCTTGTTTTCTTTTGACTGTCTATATGGCTGAAAATAGCGTCTCTTTCTACCAAGATAAACTATTGTTTTTACTTGCTTTTAGAGGGCTTTGTTTGGYGTTTGAAACCAGGAATAGCCTACGCCCAATTCCTTTGAGTTTGCAGTTTGTTTTAAACATTTCATAGGCTGAGTTTTACCGGCCATTCCTGCGTTATAACTCCTTTCCAAAACCAGCGCCTTCTCTACATAAAAATGCTGCCTTCCTCTGATTTGGTTTCTGATTTTTACATATTGCTTTCATCTTAAGAAAAAGCTAGCGCCAATCTCATGATAGATAGTGAAAAACTAATAAAAAAATTAAACCTTTTTATGGTTATCGCTGCCTCTAGCTTTGGTAGAAAGCTTGGTTTTTTTTGAATGATTTTCCCTTCCCCTTAATAGCGCCACTTTCAGATTTGGTTCCTATTTTAAAAAAAAAATCAAATAGCTTTTTTTAATTTTGTTTTTTTAATATAAATTTCATTTTGTTATGGTATAAATAATATATATTAATTTATAAATGGTTTCAAGTTATTATGTTATAAGTAAATGTATAGAATGAAGTTTATTTATTAATAGATTTTTATTTCATAAATAGTTTTCAAAATTTTTTTTTTTTGATCGGTAAAAACGTATTTTCTTTCATTTTTCAAAAGATACAAACAGTTGTCAGATTTTACAATGTATTCCAAAATTCCAAAAATACCAGTCGGAACACCAGAAACTATATAAACACAGCAAACGAAAACATCAAAAATTACCTACGGGAGTACCCAATGATTTACATCGAGGATCATGGTACTCAGTTACCAAAACATCAAAAATTACCTACGGGAGTACCCAATGATTTACATCGAGGATCATGGTACTTAGTTACCCCTACAGTCGACAATGTTTTCAACAAAAAACCATGCACAAAAAACCAAACAGCGAAGCTTTCAGATCCCACCAGACCTAACTAAATCAGCCGCTAGTCTCCTCCGGGGAGAAATTAGGAATGGCCCCTACCGCTGAAGTCGGAGCACCTCCAGACGAGTATTTCTTCTTAGGAAGCTGACGGCGGATTTGAGGCTTGCCAGAACTGTCGATAGGAGCTGTCGACTTCATTGGAGTAGACTTCTGCCGCTTTGCTTTGGCAGGGGCACCTTTTGCTCTGTGAGCAGCCACTTTGTCAAGGAAATCTTGGACTAAGACCCAGCCCCGCCTTACTTCTGGGAGCTGGGCCGCTTGTGGCTGAGTGGAGCTCCATACCACGAGAGGCTAGACCTCTCCAAACCCACCTCCAATAGAACGCCAAGGCCCATTAAGAATACGAAGACCTACGCCCAGCTCGGCCCTATGCACAATACCTTCCATGCCGACAGCCCACTTTGGTTCCAAGCACTGCAAGGCCTTTGAGAGAACCTCTGTCTTTGTATTCCCCACCATGAGGCCGAGGGCCAGGAATAATGATGAAATGTCCAGATTGGTTCGGGGTCTCCATTCATGATTAAGAAATTCATCCCCGAACAAAGTTTCCAGCGCCACCATAAATTCGGGCTCATCAAATCTGAAAAACGTTTCCCAGCCTCTGCGTAGTAATTTCATTACGAAACGCAGGGAGTTGCTTTGGGGAATTGAGAGAGAAATTTACTTCCATTATTCAATATTCAAACTTTCTGTAGATTGACCTATAGCAAAAACTACCAATTGCGGATACCTCTCTGCGCTTCATAAAACAACTGATGGATTGTTGATGTGAGGTCCCCGACCTTACGGTTTTATAGAGGATTAGCTTTCATGGCTGCATTCTTCATAAATGTTCGTTGTACAAACCCATCAGCCATTGAAACACTTGCCGCCGGTATGTGTGGAGGTACTGATTGTTTAGATCGAAATCTAATCATTCATCAATACAAGTGATACTCTCATCATGCGAGTCTGGGACAAGACACTTGTCTGTTATTTCTGGCGCTATTTGAACAAGTTGATGATTCAATTTTTTTTGTATATGCGCCATTGCTTTGAGGTACTCAAACTCAGCTGCTATTACTGCCCGCTCCATCAATTACATGAAAGATGTTATTTTGGAGAAACCCGATGACTACCCTTCTGTCCTCTAATACCCTCTGATATCAATTTGACTATAGTCTTCCAACATTTCGATAGTATTGGGTGCTCTTCTAACTCCAATATTTGAGAGTGCGTCTGCAAGGCCATTGGCTTCCCGAGGAACATGGGTTATTTGAACCTCTGAGATCTGGTTGAGTATAGCTCGAATACTTCAAATATATGGATTCAAATACCAGGCGTCCATTGCCCCTTTTTTATCCCATTTATTACGAGTAATGAATCACCTTCTATTATTACTTTCCGAACTCCTAGAGAAATGACCAAACGGGCCGCACTGAGTGCAGCTTGGCATTCTGCGGCATTGTTTGTTCCATCTAACAACCGGCAAGCTCCTAATGCAATTGTATCACCTTTGTCGTTTCGAGCTACGTAGCCAGCACCCGAGGGACTAGGGTTTCCTTTTGAGGCACCGTCGAAATTAATTTTGGTCCAACTCAGCGGTGGAGGGGTCCACTCTGATTGCTGTTGAAAGGACGGAGTAGGTTTAGCCCTACCAAGCCCATGAATGGGCCGAGTTTTCAATTTTGTTATTGGAATACGAAATATTTTTTTGTAATGAGTTAGTTATGTTATTAAGAATTTTTGATAAGAATATTTTATTTTAATGAAATTAGTTATAAATTCTTGTTATGAGAATGTATTAAACAATAAATACAAATATTTTAATGAGGATAAGTGAAGTTGAAAAATGTTATTAAGAAATATGTCTTTCATTTACTACGAAATATTAGAAAAATATTTACATTGTGAAATGTTGACTATGTTTAAAAGTCTTATGTGACCTTTTAAATAAAATGTTTAAGTTGTGAATCTCTCTTAGGTGTTTGGGGTTATCTTTATTTGTCAGAGGCTAGGAGGTTGTAGTATTTTGGTCTTGTATAATCTGCTTTATGTTCGGATGTAATTGTTTCATAAAATGATTTATCTAGTCCCTTAATTTTATGAATATATGGTCATTATATTTAGGACATTATTTTGATTCATCAATCTACTAATGTTTTGTGGAGATGGTTTCTTGGGACATCCTAAATTCGTTCTTTATGACCTGGTATGTTACTGCTATAAAATCCCTTGTAGTAAGTTCCTTGGTGCCTAAGAGTTGCTTATGGAATGACTGTCTTATGAAGGCCTTGATTATACCATTTTGTACCTGAATGTTGTAATTCAATTACAATGATGTTCTGGGTTGTTAGATTGTACTTTTATATGAGATTGGCATTTGGACTATGCCATAGATCCTAGAAGGATTTTATTGCGAATTTCATCATGAGAAGTAAACAATGACCTTATCAATGTCCATATAGAGGTTGGACAGTTGGGATCCTGATATTAATGCAAGATTTTTTACTTATGCTCCAAACATTTTGTTTTGTGGTTTCCTTGGTTTGATAAATTTATAAGGAATCTTTTGTGTAATTGGATTTGCTTTCTCTTTTGGTTTTTTGAGTTAGAGCATTAGGGGAGGTTAGCTAGGAGCATAGTTGGGAAGTGGTTCGCAATAGGGGAAGGGGCCCTAAAGTGACTGTCCAGGGTAACTTATTGTGGGTTGTGTAAATAAACGATAACCTAATAAAAATTAACTGGGGAAAACATTAATAAGATAATGATTAATACCTTGCCCATGCCTTTAGTGCTAGTACATGCTAAGGATGGGAGTGGGAGATGACACTTATCTGTCTGTGGGATGTATTGAGTTGGCATGATCAAATTTCCTTGTCCACATGAACAAATTGTCTAGTTCCACATAAGTTCTCACTTGGGGGTCGGGGTCCAAAGACCATCCAGCGTAACCCAAGACACTTGGGGTCGGGGTCTAATGATCGTCCAAGGTAACCCAAGTGGAAGGGCTATGTGATGACACTTCCCTATATGTGTTCTAGGTTTCCTCCATAGAATTTGTTATGGTCTCCTCTAGTATCTGGTAGCTTGTCTTGGTCATACCATTTTGAGAACCTTGTATCCCGTGTATCGAATGAATCTATGTTTTAGCCTTCCTTGCTTTTGGATGTTGTGTGGGGCCTGGTGTCTATCTCCTGAGCATGATGGGGTGGGCCTTCAGGTTCCACGTGGTTGGGTGGTAGTGATTCTTCTACCATCAACGTCTGATGTTCGTGTTCATGCACTTGGACAGATCGTTGTTGTTGTTACCATATCTACTGTTTGGGGACACTGCTATATGCTTGTACCATGAGATGTAATAATGTATCATGTGATGTATTGAGATATTCCTATGAGGGAAGATGTTGTATATATGCAATTTGTAAACATGAGTCATGACTGTGATTTATTTAAACATGTAAAGAGAAGTAGACTTATGCATGATATTGATTTAATAGTTTAGGATCTTTTAATAAATGCCATGGTATTAGATAAATTTAAATGTATCTTTTGCCCTGTTTGGTTGCGGTAATTAGGAAATGCCAGATTTGATCAAATGTTGGAAGTAGTCAAATCATGGATTTGATATTTCATTTATTCATTTCTAGATTATAGTTTGGACCGTTTGGTTCACCTGGTAGATGACTAAGAAGATGCATAAGAAATTTTAATTGTTTATTTCTTAATTTTTTTTAATACGGTGTATATACATGTATATATACACACATACATGTGTGTATATATACATATACACGTGTATATATACACATACATGTATATATACATGTGTTTATATACACATGCACACATGTGTATATACACACGTGTATACACACACACATATATGTGTACACATATACACACTAGTGCATATATATGCACACATACACACGTGTATATATACACGTGTCTGTATATACATACATACAAGCTTTCTGTATTGTTAGAAGGAACTCATTTCAATTCCAATTCCAATTTCGAATTTCAATTCCAGGTTTTTTTAGGAAGATATGAATGCTCATTTTGGGGCAAAATTAGAATTAGAAAATCCCTATTCTATTTTTATGGGGTCGACACAAACATTGAATTTGGCGAATCCAGAATATGTCAATTCTAATTCCACTCTAATTCCTGCAACCAAACGGGGCCTAATAATAATTACTTTATAACAAACATCTTTTTCATCATGGCAAATGAAAGAACTAGGAACATTTGGATTTGGGCCTAAAATAAACATAACTTCATTCACATGATCACGTTCTAGTTAATTCATTAGTGTTGTAGTCATTATTTAAGTGGTGACATCATGAGAACACTAGAGAATGTGGATTAGTTCTAGAATTGCTTTTCAAATGATGAGTTATATTAAAGATGTTAATATTAAATATTAGTGTTAATTAGTTGCTTCCGCATTTAGTACCATGTACATGAAAACACTGATTGTACCTTTGTATTTTCACACTAAAAAAAATAATTGCATTATCTTGAGGGGTGAATGCACGAAGTTGTGTAAAAAAGTAGCCACCCAATGAAATAAAACTAAAATATCACTAATAACCTGATCTTGTTATTTAAAATTTGAAATAACTCGATCAGGTTATGGTTTGGTGAATACCGAGCCTAACTTCTTCAAAACTCAATCTGGTTTTGAAGAAGTAAAGCTTTACAAAATCTGTTCGGGTTTTAAAGAACTAAAAAGCAACTTTAGTTTTACAAAACCCAATTGGGTTTTATTAAACTTAATTTTTTTTGCCTGCGACGAAGCTCAATTTCCTGCGACCAAAACGACGTCTCAACAACTTTTAGAGGGCAAATATCTCAAAACCCGATCATGTTCTATAGAGATTTGTATTCTCTCAGTGTTTTCACCAATTTTTTACAATGTCGCATTGTCGAAAAGGTAAGAAATTTATTTATTTTATTGTTTTTGTTTGAAATTGAATTGAAATAACAGTTTTTGAATTGATTTTAGTTTTTTATTAATTTTATGCTAGGATCTCAAACGTGGCTCGACAACAAAACATACAACAACAACCTATTCCTGAACGACAACGACAATCAAACCCTCAAAATGTTGCGCCACAACAAGAAAACTCTCAAAATGCCGCTCCTCGACAATAACAACCACCAATCTAAAACCCTCCGACTCCTCCATTAGAACTTGTATATACCACACAGGAGGATCTTCTAAATCGCCTATCACATAGTACTACTCAAATTTCTTAGATAGTGAATAGGTTGAGGTCCTCTTATTATGAGTATCATTCATCCCTTGCCAAAGCCTTAGAATCAATGACTAATAGTGTCAGGGAGGTATCTAGACAGGCCAGTAAATGGGGCACATATAGGGATATATGTCACACATTCTATTGTGATGGGTTGTCATAGGAAGAGGTGAAAAGAAAATCCACAAGTAAAGATGATATATGTGTTCTTTTCACCGAACTTAAAACTAATGGGACCTTAACTCTTGATTACAAGAGGTTTCCTATATGAGACCTTAGCCCCTGATTAAAAGAGGTTTCCTATATATTGGTGTAACCATGTTGGAATGATAATACTTTTTGGGATAGGTGGTATATGGTCTTTGACCAACCACCTTGTAACAATTATAATGTACCTCTGTATTTTTATCCTCAGTTTGAAGTTGAACTACTTTGATATGCGAGAGTTCCAAGGTAGAGGGAGAGGCTCTGCGAAGGATAGACCAAGGGCTCGAAGGGTGGTAGACCCCCAACATGGGATTGCCCTAGCTACTAAATCCATGGTTCGCATCACGATCCCAGTAGCCCTAAAGGATTCTATGGATTTATAGACTCTTTAGGCGGCTACGTCATTGACTGATGTCATTATTCAACATGGCACAAAGTTAGTGCAACCTCTCGGACCAGAGGATGGATCAACATGTACGCCACCTACCTCATCATCAGATGCACAATTTGGCTCAGCCAACCTGTTGATCATATGTGTGCCAACTGCCAAAATATATGTTTTGGGGTAGATACAAACGCGAATGAGGATGACTCCACATCCCATTCGTGTACACATTGCGGGAGTAGATACCATTCTTCCATTGTAGAGGATATAACCCTCATTGATGACCATGATGTTTTTCATTGGAGAGAAAATGCAGGTGTGTTTATAACATGTTATTTGTTAATCACTTATATCTTATAAATTCAAATAAATTTTTATTTATAGAACAATTTAAACTAATATATGAACAATATGCATTGTAGGGTGCAACAGGTGGTGTGAGTACACCATGTCACATTCGTTCCACTCAACGCGCACATGTAGCTTCAACATCAGAGGTAAAGATTTTTAATATGTTAAAAATAGAATAATACCTTGATTTCAAAATATTTTTTGTTAATATTTACTTACTCTCTAATGTATATTTATTTGGTGTTTTATAGGGGTTGTTAGGGGTTCAGATGTCCCAAGTTGATGATGTCACTCTTATGACCGTTGACTTTGGCCTAGAAAGATTTGCAGTATCATATTTTGCACAACTCTTATTTACAATTTTAATTGAACTCGTGCAAGTCATTTAGATTTAGTGTTTTTTGACTTATATTTAATATTATATGTTGATATCTCCTATTTTAATTTTGTTTCTCTTAGGTTACCCCACCTGGGTCTAGGACATCTTGTGTGCAAAAGGCATCTTCCAGCACACCGAAATAGAAAAATAAATCCTTGTAGACACCTAAATGCCAAAAGGTAATTTAGCACAATTTAAATTTATTTGTTGAAATGTATTATGATTAAACATGTACATGTAGATTGATTTAAATACTTTTTTTTTGTCTTTTTTTATATACAGTAACAATTGGGGTTTACATAATTGATGAATGCACCTGATGTCGTAGAAGTTCAGGAGAGGGAAGAGGTAACATTTTCATCTTCACTTTCATCTCATGTTCTTAGTTGAAACCCTCTTCTGAACTCCTCTTGGATTGCATTCTTGTTTGTTCAAAAGCTCTAAATCACTATAACATTTGTTATCATTTTTCGTACTTGAAATGGTGATAGCTTCTTCATCAGCGATGATGCCTCCTAAGAGTACAGGAGAACCATCTGAGGCTTCGGTATGCGTTTGTTCTATATATGTTAAGCATACACATTTTTAGTTTTTAGTGTTTCTCAATAACTTTGGGTTATTAACTTGTACTAATTTCCTTTTACCTATTTCAACCCCCTTCGCGGCTTCTCACAGATCCTTTACCATTCCATTTTGTTAGGAGTCCCGATTGTCGAAGAGGGGTCCACCACAATAGAGGGAAGAGGTATGTTTGTCTTCTTAGTTGAAACCCTCTTCTCAACTCTTGTTGGATTTCATTCTTGTTTGTTTGAAAGCCCTAATTTCCTCCTCTATGACTATAACATTTCTTATCATTTACCATACAGTAAATGATCGTAGCTACTTCATCAGTGACCGTGCCTCCTACGAGTATAGGAGAACCATCTGAGACTCTGGTACGCATTTGTTTTTTAGTCCATGCATTTATAGTTTTTTAGTGTTTCTCAACATATATGTTATTGACTTGTATTAATTTATTTTTACCTATTATAACCCCTTTTACGACTTCCCACGAATCCTCTACCTTTCCATTTTGTTAGGAGTCTTGATCGTCCAAGAAGGGGTCCATCAACTTTACTACATAGCCCAAAAGTAGAAGAAAGACATGAGGTAATCAGCAATTCAATTGCAAAAAAATTACAGTTCAGTATTTAGTTATTTTGAGAACTCTAATCTATTTTTTGACGAAAGGTATCTTATTCGACATTTGAATTGTTGTTGTGCAACCATCTACAGAGCCACGTACTGCTTCAAAGAGACTCGATTTTGATGATCCACCACAATCATAGAAATTGATAGAGACATATAGTTCTAATTGTGGTCATCGAAGGACCAATTTATGTATATATTTAACATTTTATTGTATATCGACCTTGACATGACACATGCCACATTTTTGTTAGTCTATTATTGACTTGGTATTTATGCCATTTTTGTATACGTTCGCAATTATTGTTCATTTATATATATAAAAGTTGATATTCGATCCAATTTGTTTATTGTGTGCATATCTTTGTACTTGAAAACTTAAATATTTGCAATTGAAATGTGGTCCAATGTGTTCATTGTGTGCATGTCTTGATACTTTGAAACATAAATATTTACAATTGAAAAGTGATTCAATTTGTTCATTCTATGCAGACCATATATCATTCACTATTAAATAATTATTTACTAGCACTTGCACCCGAAGGAGGTGCAAGGGGTAAGCCGATAGGAGAGCAATTGTAAGTTATTGATAGCACATTTGAAAACATAATATTTGAAGTATTTACATACAAAATACTGGATGTACGTGATACAATTTTGTATTACATAATAGTGATTATTTATGTATTTGCTTGTCTTTGATAGTAACATTTGTGAAACAATAGACTTTGAAGCATTTACATATAAAGGAACTATATGTATGATCTTTATAGCACACTTCATATTGTTGTTGCTATTCTTTTGTGTCGCCATTCTTTTTTTGATTCCTACAGGTTGAAACATCAAGTTAGTGATATTTTATAAGCAACAATATATGTAGCATGATAAGAAAAACATATATTGCAAAGGGTAAAAAGGCATTGTGTACCTGTTCTCATTATATTGAAAGTTCTTGGAGTCTGGACTCTTCCTTTTTCCTGATAATTGTGTATGGATTGTTTTCCATTCTTGAATACCGGTTGAAGGAGATTGGTGGTTGTATACGAAGGTCATTTATTGTTTTGACTCTTGATATGGCTGTAAATGTCAATCCCTGTCTTTCTATTCTACCGATATCAATTGTTTCTTTGAGGAGTGTTAGTCCCTGGGATTTATGTATTGTGATTGCCCATGCCATGGAAAGGGGTATTTGCCTATGGTTCCCTAAAGATACAGGTTGAATAGGTATACTTTTTGGATCACTTTGGTCCCATGGTGGTCCAGTGTAATTATCGAATCTAACAACTACGTAGAGTGGTAAATCTGGGGGTTTAGTGCCAATTGTGTACACAATATGTATCACTTCACCAAGAGATCCATTGACAAGTCCTGTTTGAGTCCATAGGTTTGTTGTTAACATTGTTCTTTGTCCTTTACATAACAAAAGCTCTTTTGGTAGCTGGTCAACATCATTGTCATTCTTTGGTTTTATGTGTGTGTTCACTGCAATACAAAGGGCAACAGGTAAATTTAGCAGTTGCAACATCTTTTTGTTGTGTACATTTACTAAATCATTTGTAACGTATAGGTGCATTGTTTGGTTGAATATATTTTGTTCTTCAAGACATAGTGACTTGTTTGTGCAGCGCATTAGTAATTGCCAATCTCGTGTTGTTGGTTCTGCATTACGCATGTTTTGTAATATTTGACGAAAGTCACATTGTGTTTGTGTGTCACCCTGTTGATGAAAGATTATTACCAATGTAACAACTGTAGTGAATTGTTCCCATAGGAATTTAGCATTTGAGTGCGATGCATAGATTGGTTTATCCATTACAAGTGGTAATTGTGCCAAGTCGCCCACAAGAATGATAGATGTTCCCCTGAAACATAAGTGTTGTTTATGGGGGAAAGCTTCACACAGTCTAGTATCCATTTTCAGTAGCAACTTTGGTCCTATGAAGCTCATCTCATCAACAAGGAGATATATCACATGTCTCATGTCTTCTTGAAACACTAATAATGATTGGCCCTTTAGTGGTTGCATTTCTCATATTGGAATTTTAAGGGCGGTATGTATAGTTGAGGCATGTATGTTAAATGCAGCAATTCCTGTAGGAGCAACAAGAAGGAGTGGATTGTTTTTTTATGCTAGGTTCCAAAGTGCATGTTTGATGCAATGTATTAGGTAAGATTTACTTGTACCCACTGTTCCTTGTATGATCATGTGCAAGGGTTGATTGTAATAGAAATTAGTATAATGTTCTTTGATAATGGTAAGTGCTAGTTGTTGTTTGGGAGATAGTCGGAATGGTGGATTATTCACTTGAAATGTGGATTGTTCATCATGTGGGGACACCTTGTTTGTGTTAATAAAATGTTCTGCAATGTTGTGTAGACTTGGAGGTATAGCACATTCGTCCCATGTATTCATACTGTCATAGTCACGTCTACCAAGCATTTCAATGACATCTAGATTTTCACTAGAAGCTAGGCCCATTTGTGAAAGCAACTCCCATTCAT
>MU228104.1:5539467-5560188 GCA_018584345.1 Thuja plicata
TTTTGGAGGTGGTGCGGGGGGGGGAAGGTGGGGGGGGGCTTTCAGAGAATTCGTTCTTTTTTGGTAGACACATGTATGGATAATAAAAAGCAACAAGGTATAAATACTAAACATATGATATCATAAGAAAGTAAATGAGTAAATTTGTTATACTTCTTGTAAATAGATTAAATTATTCTTTCTATATCAAGTATGCGAGGGAAAATTATTTTAAAAGTGAAAGATTATCCTATATTTTATCTAGCAAAAAAATGAGTACACTATTAGCAAAAGTGAGCATTGCTTGTTTAGGTGCCTAAAACAAATTGTAACTATTGTGTCTATGCAAGTGTTACAATTTTTTTATTTATTTTTTCTGTTTCCTAACAAAAAAATAGATGGCATAATAATATATATGCAAAAAAAGTATATAGATTCTTTTATGCGAATCTTTTTAGAGTATATAATTTCTAATAAATTTAAATAAAATTACATTTACCTCACATTAAAAGAAGTAAAACATCTATGAAATTTCATAGTATTTATTTCAGCACAAACAAATTAAAACTTCTTAAGGAAAGATAATTTAGCAACTCAATATTTTGTTATTTATAGGAAAATATGGATTATACTATGAGTTTTGAAGTAAATTGGCTTGTAAACATTCTATTACTTTCTAATTTGTTAGGTATTTTGCCTTTTTTTTAAAACCCTAAATGCTTAAAAATATGTCAGGTTTGTTAATGCAAATAAAAACAAATTTCAAGTCGCCCATTTTAAAAGAAATTAGTTTTGGAAGTTTAGATATGTTTGCGGGTTGTATGTTTCTTTCCAAAAGCCTTGTCTCATTTAACAAGGGAAATAGTACATTTATTTAAGAATGAAATAAAGCACAATAAAAAAAAGTTGCGATGAGTCAGTTTTGGGTTCCGCAGGCATAAGACAAAAACGTTTAATGCACAGTGTGAAAAAAATGCGCTTACATATATTTGAAGAACAATAGTACAATGTAAAGGTATCAATAAAAAATAAAGAGAACCCTAAATCTAACATATGATTTGATTGGGCTATAATATGGATTTTATGTAGCAATAATATCATTAAATGAATATTGTTGGAGGTCCACAAAATTACAACTGAAATTTCACATATATCGCAATTAACATAATATCAATAGAGTAGGATATACATTTTTATTTACAAGTTTGAAGTAGATCATAATTACACATTCTTGGAGTAGAATATAATGTAAACTCTGTAAGTAAGAGCATTGTTTCAGGATGGTTTGCATGCGTGGGTAGTAAGCATCTTAGTTAAACTGTAGTTTAAAGCAACATAGTGTCACTATACTTATGTGTGGTATATACAATCAGTTATAAACGTATTCATCTACATAGTATTTAAGTAATTATGGAGAGCAACTTTCAGCTGGGGAGCATTGCCATGCCCATAGTAAGCATCTGCGTGCATCTCTTGCAAAAAGGTGTAGAAGCCAGTCAATTTCTCACAAATTGCGTGCACTTCATGCATTGTTGTTTCCATAAGCATAACATCAACATCCTGCACACCGCGAATGGTTGAGCACGTTGTCTTTTCTTGTTGTATCATGTCAAAGCAGCTCAATGAAACAACACTTGTAAACGCTGGAATACTATCTAGAGGAAAAGAATTCCAATTGTTCGAGGGAGTTGACATTGCTGGTACAAAAAGGGGAGTAATGCTACTATCTATCTCTATTATTTCTGTATTATCAGGAGTAGTTGTCATTCTTGAAGGAAAACATTGACTTAAAAAAGTGAGCAATCCATAATTACTATATACATAAAAGCAAACAAATAAAATAAAATTGTAATAGTAGATTGTAATCGTGAATTCTATTTCACGATTAAAGATATGAATTATTGTAATGATTAGATGATATAACTATTCCAGTTGTTATTATTTAGGTTGCATACATACTCCTACAGTGTAAAGATATGAATTCCATCAAAACAACTAAAATCACTGTCGAAAAAGTGCATCCTTGACCAGTGGCATTTCATTTTATTCCCTTCATAGTTCTTATAGAAAATCTATTAACCAAGTACAATAACTACACTCAACAGTACTATCTCTAATCTGCCACAAGAAAGTATAGCAAAATAAATTTACTAACTGAAATACATAATTGGGTGTATTTTGCTGGTTTCAAAGCAAACACGGTCTTAGAGATACAAACTCTTAGGTTTGTAGCTTCCCATAGATAAAAAGAGAGAATCAAGCACTGTCCAGACATTTCCAAAATATAATCTAATTTAACTAATTCAGATTCATGTTTTTCTTTTTGTAAAAATAGACATGTTAAAGAACTACCTATATGTTTGATTTTTTATTAGCACTCAACCAATTTAGCTTTTTATCATGATCCCACACTGTCCATAAAGTTTTTTTTTTTTTAAATTGATGACCAAACAGATGTATAAGTGTTATCAAGGAAAAAATTAGGGCAAATTAAGTGGTACTTTAGACACTTGACAAAATTTCATTCAAAACTGTAGGACGACGATTTCCACATGACTGTGAAACTATAAATAGTTTTTCTCTTCATTTTCCATATTATCTGTTCATTGGAAGAAAAGTCACCATCTGTTCGATGTGACATTGCAGCCTTAGACATCAAGTTTTAAACATAAGGTTTTTGCATAATTGACGGTTCTCGAGAACATAGGTTACATAAAATTATCGATGAATAATTCTCTATGCAATTGAATGAGTTTGCCCAGTCATTGCATTCTACACAAACACAAAAACACCTAGATGTAATAGGGAACACTGGGTTTTAAAGTTAGGTTTAAATGACAAGTTCCAGATAACACTCGCAGGTCAATTCAACATAAAATTTTTTTTAATATAATTTAAACAGGTCATGTAAACAATGGAATGTAAATCTATTACTTTCTCGGTCTCTTAATGACTCTAAAATTGCAGTCATAATTATACTAGTGTTTTCTGTGGTTATGTTGGGTATTGCCAACACCCATGCTATTTTATTATAGTATCACCTACTGCTGACTTGTATTTTGAAGTTCTGGAATTATATTTAGTTGTAGTGTTATGCTGCATGTGAAGTTGGAAATAAATATACATCTAGTTAAAGCAGAAAAAAATAGTGCTCACCAATGAATTATAAAAGAAATAGAAAAGTAGAATATTATGCACACACGACATAGAATACAACCATACAATTAGTTGGTAAACAACTAAACAAAATAAAATAATAAAACACTATTAGATGTCACTTAAATAAATAAAAGATAGAACACTATTAGATGTCACTTAAATAAATTAAAGTTCTGCAAAATATTTATGAGACCTAATTTAGCATGGCTACAATAGAGTTTGCCAATTCAACTACTGTAGAGTTTGAGGCATAAAATGCCCTACGAGAATGGCACGCTGCATACAAAGGATAACAGTGCAAAATCATAAAATTTTCAATTTTCCTGTTCAAACATTTTTGTAGTGTTGAATGCGTGACAGACTGGGTTGTGCTGTCAACCATGCTGGTGAGAAATGAGTAGCAACAGTATGCTATCCTAATGCGGCTATATTCAGATATATATTGCGTTAATATCAGTACAAATACTTTTTATGCTTTTATTTTTGCTGAAACTGGTTTGGAAGAGGAGTTAATTGACGTTTTCATGTTGATAATTTGTTGTTGGAATGGTATTTACACCTTAGTAGAGTAGTTGTGACGTAGTATATTTGTGCACATTCTTTAAAGCTTTTAGGGTTGTAATTGCTTAAAACTGTAGTTACCTAGAGATGCATGGGCACAGAGAGTGGTAGGGAAGGTGGACATCATTTCAAATCAGGGAACTATAATAAATGGCTAATGATTTGCAATGACAGGGGACTCATCCCTGTAGTGAACTCCCTTGACCACTATGTTTACCACCATGCGTCCACGATGGTGAGTTGGAAGCCAATAAACTTCACTTCTAGAAAGAGACATTAACGTTTTCACACTGGAATAGTTATATCATCTAATTAATAAGCATATTATACTTCAAAAGGGCACTAAGACCACTATATAAATGGGATTTCATAGCTTTATTTACTAATCTGAAGAATAAAGCATACATCTACCAACCGTAAAGCAATAAGATCACAAAACCACAAACCCAGGACAAGTCCATGAAAAAGACAATTCAGGAGTTAGTGCGTAGACCCCATGACAAGCATAACTGTAATGCGCAATAGCAAAGATGTAATTTCAAATTACTTGCAAATAAATAGACTTTTAAAATAATTTTAGATACTGTCTTGAGGGTCAATGATGACCTAGAATGCCTCTGTTGTCCGCTAGATAATTTACGAATCTTGGTAATAAATTTTCAAGCCACTATTAAATTTACACACGAATGTCTGAAATGTACTTATAGGGTGGGTAGGAGGTTACCAATAGGACAGGTGAAAGTCAAGGCCAAGGGAGATATTTGTAAACATGTAAGATTAGATTAACCACAACCTAAAATATCACAGGAAATCTAAATCCAATATGAATAGATCTGCATTTATGTGGACATTTATGGTATAGACAATATCAAATTAAATTTTCATAGATGTTAGATACACTGCACGTATATGTACAGCTCAACTGGAGGACGTGTCAATATTTTAAAGCATTAGGAGAAACTTACGGTAGTTAGATATACCAACTGTGAAATAGTGTCATCAAATATAAATCAAATATGCAAAGATTTGTATTTATCTAGATATCCACCATATAGATAAGATTGAATTGATTATTTGTACGCTCCATTTGACAGCCTAGCTGATGTGTATGTTTTGATAATTCACATTACTTTTTTCAGTGGGCCCACATGATTATTTCCAACGCATAACCGAGTCGTGTCATAAATATGTCGTATGTCAATAATTCTACCTACTATGCCTCTGTTTTCCGCATATTTCCAACTTGCTAATTCATGGTAATTGAGTATTAGTTTTTAACAAACAATTAATAGTAATTAGCTGATCAACGTCTAAAGATTAAACCACTGTTTATTAGTTGCAAATAATTAGCCGATCACACTCTAAAGAATTAACCACCGTTTATTAATTGAAATTCGCCCATCACCGTCTAAGATTAAACCACCCTATTGTACATATGCCCGATTTCAAAGAGTCTGACATGTATTCTTGAAAGCTCACACAATATAGCCTATCGACTAAATTATAATAGAATGCAACTATGTTTATTATTGGAGTCATATTGTCCTTTTTTGCAAAAGTTGTCAAGTTGCAAGAAATGTTGTCAAGCAACTTTTCTTGCAACCAAATTGCCATTAATGGTCATAAGTGTCTACATTGGTGTTGAAAGTACTCATTTGGATGTAATGAGGCCTAACAAGGCCATTTGTCGAAATATAAGGCTAGTTGTCCAAGTTTTTAGTAAAATTGCTAAGTTGTCCAAAAATATGAAAAGTTGTAATTAGACAAAATTGCAAAACACGTGCAAAAGAGGGAACCCAATGGTCATACAGATTTGAAAATCATTTTTTCTTAGTGATAAAAATTATGGATTTAGTCTATTTGAACCTTTCCTAGGCTATTGGAGTAAAGGTTTTGGATTGGGAGAGTGTTTAAAGGGTAGGTGCTTTGTAAAACATGCCTAATCGACCCTTAAAACCTTGGAATCAACAACTTTTGACCAAGTTGCTCCAAAACATGACATGTCAAGTTTGATATATCACTAACTATTTGTTGTGGGCACGAACCGACATCACGATCACGTTTGGTGTGGTGGATTTACCCTATGCATGGTCCCATTTTGCCTCCCGACATGCCAGAATGCTCAATGGCATACCCTACCAATGATGTCTCTTGTGTGCCCTAAGTGCATAAAGTCGTTCAGCTTTGACAAACTATTTATTGCAAACTATGGCACATGCACACGATTAGTTTGAAACTATAAGGTCGTGTTAGGCCTCTCTACAATAACTTGTCTCAGTTTTTGAAGACTTAGAGTCATTTTTGTAGGGCAACAATTTTTTTGTTCATGTAAAAATTATCAAATGCACTCAGTGCAAAGCTGCTAGGTAGCCTATATTGTGTTTTGTTCATCGTGGGCACAAACTGACACCACAAATACATCTGATTAGGTGGGTTTATCTTAGGCATGGTCCTATTTTTCCCATCGACATACCCTACCGATGATGTCCCTTGTGTGCCCTAAGCGCATAAAATCATTAAATCTGACAAAAAATTTCTTGCAAACTGTGATACCTGCGCATGATTTGTTTGAACCTATATGGTCGTGTTAGACCCCTATACAATAACTTGTCTCATTTTTTGAAGAGAGTCATTTTTTTAGGGCAATAGTTTTCTGTTCATACAAAAATTATCAGATGCACACAATGCAAAGTTGCCAAGTAGCATATATCGTGTTCTATTTATCGTGGGAATAATTTGAAACTACAACCACATCCGGTTGTTCGAGTTTACCCTAGGCATGGTCCCATTTTCCCCCTTGACACACTGAAACGCTCAGCGACATACCCTACCGGCGATGTCCCTTGTGTGCTTACACATAAAATTATCAAACTTTGACGGACTATTTCTTACAAATTGTGGCACCTGCACACGATCTGTTTGAACGTATATGGTTTTATTAGGCCCCTCTATAATAACCCGTCTTAGTTTTTGAAGACTCCAAGTCCTTTTTGTAGGGCAACAATTTTTTTGTTCATGCAATTGTCAGATGCACTCAGGTAGTCTATATCATGTTTTGTTTGTCGTGGACACAAACTTACACCATGATTACGTCTAGTTAAGTGGTTTTACCCTAGGCATGGTCCCATGTTTCCCCTCGACATGCTCAAACACTCAATGACATACCCTACTAGCGATGTCCCTTGTGTGCCCTAAGTGCATAATTTTTTGAACTTTAACAAACAATTTATTGCAAATCATGAAACCTACGCATGATCTGTTTGAGCCTATAGGGTTGTGTTAGGCCCCTCTACAATAACTTGTCAGCTTTTGAAGACTCAAAGTCATTTTTGAAGGGCAACATTTTTTTGTTCATGCCAAAATTGTTAGACGCACTGAGTGCAAAGTTGTCAGGTAGCCTATACCATGTTTTGTTTGGGCATGAATTGACACTGCGATCACGTCTGGTTGGGTGGGTTTACCGTAGGTATGGTCCCATTTTGACCCTAGATACGCCGAAATACTCAATGTCATACCCTATCAAAGATGTCCCTTGTGTGCCCTAAGTGCATAAAATTGTCAAACTTTGATGAACTGTTTCTTGCAAACTGTGACACCTGTGCACCATCTATTTGAAACTATAGGTATGAGAACTATGGGAGTAGACAATTGAGCTGGGGGGGGGGGGGGGGGAATTAACTATCTCNGGGGGGGGGGGGGGGGGGGTTGAATTAACTATCTCACAAACTCAAACTTAAATTTCCTTATTTGTGATTTGACTAATTAAACATGCATGCATAGATTAGAAACACATACACAATATTTGACACCAATATTTTTATTGTGGAAACCCTGTTAGGGGAAAAAACATGGTGGGGATGAAAACCAAAATATGAACTATACCTTGTTAGAAGTATAAAACATATTACAAATGGGAATGCACATGCATTCATACACACCACCTAGATCTCATTGCTCAAATACAAAAAGGGCTGCAACCCTAGGGAAGGCTCACTACCTTACAAGATCACTACAATGATCGGTCTAAATTTTTTGAACTGAATAATGACATCTACCCTATGCCTAGGTCTGTTCCAATGAAGCACAATTCAGATTTATGTTCAAATATTCTCTGCCTCCTACAAACGAGCGACTTAACCCTTAACAGATCTGACACTTCATCTCCAAGAAATCACACACGTCCGCAACACAAATTCTTTGCCCTAAATACATGCAATTTATCAACCTTGAAAAATAATCAAGGTCGGCTCAACCCCAATTTCAAAATGCTAATCCACGCATCAAAAATGACAATTCAAATTCATTTTTGACCGCCAAAAAATAGCAAGGACCCTTATCATCAACCTCGACCACATAACATGGTCCACAAATCACACCTCAAACTTCCACAAAATGTTTTACTGATCAAGGCAATCAATAACATAAATAAAATTACCACCGACTGAAAAATATTTTAAATTTGATCAACACAATAGATGTGGACCACCAACTCAAAAGACACACAATCCAAGAATATTCATAGGCATCATGAATATAACACAAACATATGAAGCCACCCAAATCATCAGATTCACTAGCATCTCTCATGCCGGACCTGAAGAACACTATCAACATCCACTGATACACCTAAAAAATGCCTACTGGACCTATGGACCACAAACCGATTGAATTGAGAGAACATAAAAATGTCCCAATCACATCCCATACGTCAATAACCAACAATCTCATCATACATAGAAATTCTCACCACAATTCAACAATACTATCAACACTGCCGAATAGTGTAAGATCCAGTCACCATACCTCATACGCGGACCTCCAATTCATCATGCATACCTATGAAGCATGAAAAGAATAATTTTAAGATGATCTACAACACCCATCTAACATCCACAACAACTAATGTTAAGTTCATGACATCCACAACTACTAAACATGAAACACTGCCACACTAAGCATACTGCACCACTATCAAATATATATATTGACATAAATGAAAATACATCTAAATTGCCAACAATAGGGTCATGTTAGGTCCCTCTAAAATAATCTGTCTAAATTTTTGAAGGCTCAGAGTCATTTTGTAGGGCAACCATTTTTTTGTTCATGCCAAAATTGTCAGATGCACTCAGTGCAAAGTTTCCAGGTAGCCTATATCGCATTATGTTTGTTATAGGCATAAACCAACACCGTGATCATATACGATTAGGTGGATTTACCCTAGGCATGGTCCAATTTTTCCTGTTGACATGCCAGAACTCTCAGTGACATACCCTACTAACGATGTCCTTTGTGTGCCCTAAGTGCATAAAATCATAAGAAGTAAGATACATGTGTGAGCCTATGTTAGATGATGATGATGAATAATTTCCATCTACTAGTAGCGCGAGTAGTGATAAAAGATCTTTAGTGCACATGCACACTAACACAAAAATTTCAGACTGATAAGTAACAAGTGTTGTGGAATTACCCACAAAGCAATGTGAAATGAAGCCTCAAATTGGCTCCTTAGCAGGCAAAGAAGCTGGTCACGCACTTCATTCCAACACCACAAATATTTTAATTATAAATGCCTATTCATCAATAGACTTGCATTTACGGGACCTGAGAAGACAGGTTACTCATGTTGGGCATGATCCCTCAAAATTATAGAGGAAACAAAGATAAATTTTTATAAAATCAAACACAAATATTCATCTTTGTATTTTAATGATTTTAACAAAACAACAAGAAGTTCATTGCCAACTTTGGCAAGGCAGTCTCACTTTGCATTTTACAACAAAGGGAAGTGTCTATAGTCCAAGGTTTTAATTTAGCTAACAAGTGGAGAGCTTCTCAAGGTACCATTCTCTTTAGTAGAGAAGTTCTTGATTCATCTCAAGGTTCTCATTTAGGTGACCAACTCCCTAGAGGTCCACAGATAGACCCATTGATTTTCCAAATTTTCAAAAGGGTAGAATCAATTTTGGAAAGAGTATCCCAATTAAAGAGAAATGGAAATCCTAGTGAGTATAAAGTTATTACAGATCCAATGGGTGTATCTCCTCCACTGAAACATATATTTGCTTCTAGAGAGTCAAGTTTAAATGGAGACTATCAGTTCCCAAACATGCCCCATTCGAGAAGATTAACCCATATGTTTCCCGAGTAAAGGGGATACTGGTTTATTAAAGCATCTTTATGATCCCATTTGCAACCAGTTACTACTTCTTGAGCAGCTTGCCATCTACTTCTGTGCATGATTTCTGTAATATATAATGTCCTGATGCAAGTATATGCCAGTTTTTGTAAACATATTCTGTTGTAAAGGGTTAGTGAATAAAATCAAAGAAAAGATTCTTGCATGTATTATTTAAACATATATCAATTAGGAAATAATTTTTATCCCATTACATTGCAGAAATGCCAAGACTCAGTTTGTCAGCATCAATAGGTAGAAAGATGAGGGAAGAGATATTTGTAAAGAGGCAGTACAAATGTTACTGGCCAAAACCATTTTGTGTTGACTGAAACTTATGAACAAATGTAAAATATCTAATTTTCAAAATTTCAAACGAAACCAGTGGTAATATAATCAAATTTTTTGAATTTCACAACATCCAATCACTAGATGTTTATTAAAAGTATAACACAATAATATTTTTGAACCGATAAACAATCTTAGTCAAAATGGAAACCTACTCCTGTGTATGTGGGTCCTTGGAGGTATCTATTGAACAATGTGTGGATCTCTATTTTCCTTTTTTTTCTTCTCATTATTCTTATCTCCTACCTTAGAATCTTTGAGACACCTTGCTGTAAAATGAATAAGTTTCAAATATTGTGTTCCATTCAAGTGAAGAAAACATACCAATTTATGAAAAAATGATTTATACTATTTTTATATTTGATAAATCTATGTCCTTGGTTACCTCTTGAAGGATCTTGGTTTTTTGTAGTTTTCATGAATTAAAAATATGAGAGTAACTTGTTTCCTTTGGAAAATTGAGCAACACCTATAGAGACTAAAAGAGGATCTTAATTGTGCTTCATTAGCCTACAAGCTAACCTCCAATGCTAAAGGATCGCAATGCCAACAACAGTAATTTGTTATCTCCAATCTTTGTAATTCTCATATTAAAAGATTACATAATACTTATATTTCTTTTCCTAAGAACATGAAAGGACTATTCTTGGAGTCAAATGGTTTATGAATATAACTAAATAACTTATTTATGAGGTTACACGTCATATTCGATTTGATTTTTTCTGTTGATTTTTGAAATAGAAGAAGTGAAGGATGATGAAGCAATGTTGACTACAGGCTCTGGTTAGTCCAGTGTGAAGGATGATGAAGAAAGAGAGACTAAAAAACTTGTTTTCACACCAAAATTTTGATGGACATTGATTCGAAGAAAACAAGGGGAAAATGTTCATCAAGTGGCTAATACTTCTAATGTTAATTCTTTTGCCACATGCCTTTATGAAATTTTCTAATTTTCAAGATCCCTTTGACATCATATTTGAAAATTCATTGAGCTCTAAATTATCTACTCTTTCACCTATACATCCATTAGAACCATTTTGATGCTTATCTTGGTGTTTTATGTTAATTTTGCTTTCCATGAAGTATGGGAATGGTTAGCTGTCTTTGTTAGCTTTAATTTGAATAAGGTCTCATGCAATTTGAGTCCTTGTAAGGTTTGTATAAAGATGTGCTTGGGCTTTGTCTTGATGCCCTAGTTGAGTTTCATTGAAGTAGGGGCTTGAAAATGGAGGAACAAACATACACTTTGCAAGAAATGTAATGAATTGTGACTTTTGAAGGTTTGGAGGGCTTAGGTAGACCTAATTGAATGTGTCTGAGGTGTTGGCAGAGTTTTGAGAGGTTTGGGAGTGGAATTTTTAATAAACCCTCATTTAAAGCCTAGAAGGCCTAAAAGTGAGATTGGTGCGTTGGGTGATTTTTTGAGAGTGCCCATTGATATAAATTATGTATTTGGTCTATTTGGACTCCAACTAGGCCATTGAACCAATTAAAATAGTCAAGAGACCTGATGTCAAACTAGCTTAGTAATATAAGTGGCTTACAAGAATAAGTGAAGGTGTTAATGTACAAATGTAATGATACAAAATTCATTTATGTATTTATAATCAAATTTTACACATTAAGATATACAAATTTAAAGCTATAAAATTCATTTATGTATTTATAATCAAATGGTACACATTAGGATATACAAAATTTGGCCTCTCAATATTTACAAATCAGCCCATGGCTACTTATATATACAAAATTTGGCATCTAAATATGAACATGACAACTCATTACCATATATATATATATATATATAATTTGGAATCTAAATATGCACATGACAACCGTTTATATATACAAAAAAGAAAATTTGCAATGTTTCACAAAAAATATATACAAAATTATCACAATCATTCTACCATTCTGTAGAATAATTCTTGTAGATGCCCAAAATTAATCAAGTGAACCTTCTAGATCATCTTTAACCCTTATTGTGTCAAGTATTGCCTCGTGGTCAAATTCACAAACTTTCCATAAATTCTTGTTAAGATTTTTAGCATCATACTTAATCAATTGAATATTTATTGCAACAAAAAGGTTAATGTAATGAAGAATATGTCTTTGTCTCAAACTCCTTAAACAACCACACATTAGAATGTTTTATAGGGTACCTTATAAGCCATGTCCCTATCACAACAATAGATCCTATTGGGTACTCAATACCCTCTCCATCAATGACTGTGGTTGTTAATTTGTTTTGGCCTCAATACAATGATACAAAAAGTAATATGTTCCTTCGTCATTGTTCTCACTTGCAACAACTGCATACACATGACCTACATTTTATATAAGGATAAACTAATACCAAAATCAACATAAAGTGTATTAAAGTGAGTTTAAATTTGATTCTACCTAAGTAATAAATTGAAAAATTACCTAGTTCAAGTAGGTTAGATACATGGTCAAAATCCATTGATGCTTCCATCTGGTTCAGTTGGAGTGATCTAGGAAGTTGATATGTTTCAAGGGGTTGCAAAGGTCTACAATACCATTGGTCAACCCACTCTTTTGATTCATATTATTCCCACACAAAATTTATACATGAAGACCAAAAAAAATTCAATCCATCTAGTATAAATACACAATGACATTGCATTTGAACTTATAAACGAATTCATGTCACTCGATCTTGTAGCTGTATAACAATGTAGAGAGTTTTCAATGTTAGATTCATGTATCAACCAAAAATCTCTATAAAACATAGACTTACTTGTATTACCTAGTCCCATCATAGAGTTACACTATTGCACAATCATTTCTGCATCTATTAACACAAAACCACCTTCGTACTTCAATTCCTCTCTAGAAAGAGCTCTTTTTAAACATGCTCCCACACCATCACGATCTCCCTTTCCATTCCCAACCTCTGTAAAATTCCAAAAATTTTGCACACCACTTGTCACATGCATCCTAGTCAACTAGTAGAACATCCTTGCATTCTTGAATTGTGAGGTGCATATGTTTGACCATTTTATGTGTTGGTTGTATCTTATATCTATTTACCTTAAACTATCATAGAAAAATTTAAAGCATCCTTGTACAAACTCTGACGAATGAGTACGGTCATCATTGATATAGAGTGATACTCTCTTAGAGTCTTTTTTTCCTCTGTGCTATCATGTGCATGCATGAATGCTATGCATACAAAAATTGTAACTTGTGTAGAATGGTAATACATAGGTTGCACTTCATTTTGAGGTTTTAATGTATAATTCTCAGTAAAATCACTGATAGAGATAATAGTACATAGGGGAAAACTGTCCTTAAATAATGTGAATTGTTCATCTAACCACCGACCTCAATGTGTATGAGCTATGTACTCATAAACTAGTTTCTCTTGAAAAATCTTCATAAATTCAGCTACACATATATCCTTTTTCACTAACTCACACCTCTTCAATTATTTTCCATCTTTAACGCCATATGCGATTGCCTTGTATTTTCCAAAAGAAACTAGTTTCTTACCTATTTCATGTATTCTCTCTCGATGTAGGCATCTATGCAAATGTTGTAAACCACCACATGTAGGAAACCAACTTTCAAACACATCATCATATAATAAATGCACCCATCATCTTGTTTGCATAGTACACTTGAAATAAAATCTCTTGGTGACTTAGGAGGTGCTTGAAGATCACATTCCTCCAAAACATCATTAGTGCACAAAGTACAACATATATGGTGATAAATATCATAATACATGTAAAATTCAATATGCACCCTACAACAACATGTAGTGATGAACTATAACTGATTGAATGTTTGAAGATGTCAAGTTGATGATCATGCAAGGCATTAAATCAATTAATGTATTGTATTGTCATTGATGTCAACTTGATATAATCTGTATGGTCATGGACATACTGCCAAAGACTTCAAAGAACCGATGAATCAAAGGCTATGCTATCAGTAATGTATATAAGTAAAAGTATTCACAAAGTGATTGTATACACCGATGGAGTGCACACCGATGATCAGAGTAAAAGAGAAAAGTCACAGTGTTACCCGACAAGCAAATGCACAGCATTACTGACGAGCAAAGTCATAGTGTTGCTCAACGACCAAAACACAGTGTAACCTAATGCACAGAACTACAGTGAATTCCCGACGGATGGAGATCCTGAAGACAACTAAAGTCACACTGACGGAATAGTTAGTTATCACCAATGACTAACTGAAGTATTGACCGACAGAACAGAGAGTTCAGAAATGACACAATGCTTAGCTGTCAAGAGCTAAAAATATACTTAATTGATACTTATCATTATTTTAATGGGAAAGATAAAGCCAGAGATAAGTAATGGATTTAAAGCTACTTTGTTTAGTTGGCAAGAAGATCTCTACGAGATAAAACTAGAGTTTTTCTTTAAATCTAATTGGCGAGAATTATGGATCACGCCAAGATTAAGAAAGCCAAGAAATGGTGAAATCATATCTATAAAGAGACAACCTAATTCATTATGAAAGTGGTGAAGGGGAGTGACAAGAATAGATCTGAAGAGATTCTGAAGAAGAAGAAAGTCTTCATTCAGACTTGATCAACAAGCTGAGGAAAGAGCTAGATTCTGCAGACACCGACGAATAGTGAAACAACATCACATAGTAGAATAGTGTAGAGCAAAGGTATTGAATTGATTATATTGATCAAAGAGGTAATGTACTTACAATAGATCTAAAAATCTGCAATTCAAGTTGTATGAGTGAACAGATCACTTTATTGTTTCAGTTTAACCATTGAATCATCAAGTCTCTTAACCGAATAGGACTTAAAAGTCTTTTGTAATTGAGATACATCCCAAGGAGTATCAAAAAGTTTGATCATAGAAAGTAGCATTGGATATGCCCGATACCTATTGACATGCCAAGTGAGTGTTTGATCAAGGATGGTAGCATTAGATGCCAGATACTAAGGGACAAACTATCTTTTAAATCCTCTAACAAGGTCACACCTAACAGTGTGTTTGTAACCTTTAACAAGGTTGGCTCTTAACCGAGCCCACTTCAGAAGAGTGAAAATTTGGGGTACCGTTCCCAGTGGTTTTTCCCTTAACAGGGTTTCCACGTTAAAAATCCATGTGCTATGTTTCTATGAGTCATCACTTTACTATTTTGTATTTCACATAAGTTATTCTGGATTGATTGGTATACACTAGTTATTTACTGTGTTTCAGTAAATAGTAGGACTGCTTATCGGTAAACATACAGAAGAAGGTTTTATAAAGCATTCCGACAAGTAGAAATTTGTTGTAAGTATTTCAAGGCATTCATCTTGTAGGACTGAGTATAACTAGAGGCTTAAAAGTGGTAATAAGTTTTAAGGGTTGATTTAAGGATTAATTTTTGAGGCCACTGATTCACCCCCCCTCTCAGTTATTACTAACAATTGGTATCAGAGCTTGTGTGCTTAGAAAGGGAGTTTAACAAATCAAGCTAAAGATCACAAGATGAACAGACGAGATGTGCCCAAGTTGAACAAAAACAACTTTGCTTCATGGAAAAGCAAAAAAAGATTCCACTTATCAGGTATTGGAAATGATGTTACTCAATACTTAGATAATGAATATGTGTTGCCCGCAAGAGCACCCATAGTTGAACAAATGTGAGAGAAGCATGAGCACAACTGCATGATGATAGAGCTTGCTTCCTCACTCTCTGATACTAAATTTGAAGATGTGAAAGCATGCAAAACTGCAAAGAAGATGTGGGACAAATTGAAGCTTGTACATGGTGGTGATATAAATGTTTTGAGAGCCAAGGCAGAAATCCATAGAGGAAAGTTTGGTGATCTCAGATTGAAAGAAGGTGAAAACATCACATAGTACAACACAAGAATCAAACAGGTAGTCAATGCTATCCGAGGAGTTGGAGGTGTACTAAAAGAAGATACAGTGGTAAGCAAAATTCTAAGAACCTTACTGCCTACTTATGCTATTAGAGTATCTTCCATACAAGAAATGAGAGAAGTAGAAAATAGCAATGTTACTCTAGACAGTTTAATTGGAAGACTGATTTCATTTGAGATGAATAATTTTGATAATAGTGTCTTACCAAACATAAAGTCTGCATTCAAATATTCTCTAAGAATAAGTAAATCAAGTGATAAACACAGTATGAAAAAAGATAGTGATAGTGAAAGTGAAGAAGAAGATCTTGATGAAATTGAAGCACTTATGGCTAGAAGAATGCAGAGAGACAAAGGTAAATACAAAGGTGAATTACCACTTGTGTTTTTTAATTGTAAAGAGATTGGACACCTTGCTGCAAGATATCCTAACAAAAGAAAAGATGACAGAAGTAATGACATGTCATTTGAAAAGAAGTATGACAGAGTTGATTACAGAAGCAACCGATCATCAGAAAGAAGAGATACCCAAGACTACAAGGACAAAGGAAAGAAGGCCAGTTACCTAGCTAAATGCAAAGATGATGATACTGACACCGAATCTGATGAAGACATCGAGATGGTGTTTGTGGCAGTAAAAGATGATTCAGATGATGATGAAGAAAGGTATGTAGAAACTACACTCATAGCTCAAGTTAGTAAAAATGATGTCTGGATCATAGACAATGGCTGCACTCACCACATGACCGGTGACAAACAAAATTTTGAGAATTTTGAATACTATAATGGTGGTTGAGTAAGAATGGGTAATGACAAACCTTGTTCAGTTGAAGGTAGAGGAGCTATAATTTTGAATAACCTGATAAAATGCGTATTGGGTGAAAGGATTGAATTATAATCTATTGAGTGTTTCTAGGTTGAATAATTCAGGTCACAAAGTAACATTTGAAAATAAAAAGGCAAAGATCTTCAATAAATCAGGAAGTCTGATTGGTACCGGTGGCAAAAGGTAACTTATTCTATCTGAATGATACTGACACCACTTGCTTAATGACTAGAAACGAAGACATATGGTTGTGGCACAAAATACTGTGTCATGTGAACTTTGACAACACGATAAAAATAAGAAGAAAAAGAAATGTAAGAGGCTTACCGACGATGATTAAGCCCGACATATCATGTGCAAAAATTGTCAAAAAGGTAAGATAACAAAGTCTAGTTTCAAAATCAAAACCCATACATCTGATGTCATTCTAGAATTAGTCCATACTGACCTATGTGGACCCATGAAAATAAAGAGTTATTATGGTGATAGATATTTTATTCTCTTTGTTGATGATTGCTCTAGAATGATGATAGTCATGTTTCTAAAAGATAAATCAGAAGAATTCAAGATGTTAGAATGGTACAAAGAAATGGTAGAAAATCAAAGTGGTAAAGAATTGAAATGCTTAAGATCAGATAGAGGAGGGGAATTTATTTTAGATGAATTCACTAACTTTTGTAATGAGCGTGGAATCAAAAGACAGGTCTCTGCACCAAGAACACCACAACAAAATGGAATTGCTGAAAGAAGGAACAGATCCATAGTTGATTGTGCAAGGACATTGATGATAGAGAAAGACATCACCCAAATCTTCTGGAGGGAAGCTGTCAGTGCTGTTGTTTACACATTGAACAAAGTACAATTAAAGAAAGACACCAAGAAGACACCTTATGAGCTATGGTATGGTTACACACCCAATGTAAGTTACTTCAAAATTTTGGCAATCAATGTTATATCTTAAAGGATGATAGAAATGGAAAACTTGACTCCAAGAGTGATGAAGGAATATTTCTAGGGTATTCCACCAAGAGGAAGGCTTATAAATGTATCAATAAAGCCTCTAACAAAATTGTTGAAAGTGCAAATGTAAAGATAGATGAATTTGCAGAGAAGAATGAAAAGGAAAGCACAAAGGAACCAGAGGACTACAATAGTTTTTTTTACAATGAAGAACTTGACACTCTACCCGAACAACAATGTAGAGCTCCTAAGCAACAGATTATTGCACCCGAGCATCAGGCTGCAAATACCAACAATTAGGATATTGCTCAAAATGATGTACCAAGTGATGGAGATCAGAATGAAGAACACAATGATGATCAAGCTGATAGACAAATAATTGAACCTGTAATTGCCAGATATGTCAGAAGGAACCATCCAAAAAACCAGATCATTGGAGATAAGAAGGCTGGTATGAGAACCAGAAGTAAGTCTCTAAATACAAGATGTCTTATTTGTGATTATGAGCCAAAATTTGTCTAAGCTGCACTTGATAATAATGAATGGATTAGTGCTATGAATGAGGAGATTGAGAAGATTGAGAAAAACAAGACATGGACACTTGTACCAAGACCAGATGACAAGAATCTCATCGGTACAAAATGGATATTCAGGAATAAGCTGAATGCAAATGGAGAAGTCACCAGAAATAAAGCAAGACTAGTATGCAAGGGGTATGCACAAGAAGAAGGGATTGACTATGGAGAAACCTTTGCACCCGTTGCTAGGATAGAAGGAGTGAGAATATTACTTGCTTATGCTGCATATAAAGGATTCAAGGTATACCAAATGGATGTTAAGTCTGCATTCCTGAATGGAATACTTCAGGAAGAGGTATACATTGAGAAACCAGAAGGGTTTTTTTATCTAGACAAGAGGAACATGGTATGTAGACTACACAAGGCCTTGTATGGATTGAAACAAGCACCCCGAGTCTGGTATGAAAGACTTCATTCCTATCTCATAAGTATTGGATTTGTAAGGACTAGTAAAAATAGTAATCTTTATTTAAAGGAAGATACTGATGCTAACATTTTGATTGCTGAGATATTTGTTGATGACATAATATTTGGAGGCAATGATATGCTATGCAAATTAAATGAGCAAAGAGTTTGATATGTCTATGTTTGGAGAGATCAAGTTCTTTCTTGGTCTACAGATCATGCAACAAGATGAAGGTATTTTCATTATACAATCCAAATACATCAAGGAAGTGTTGAAAATTCTCAAGATGGAAGATTCCAAACCAGTTGGAACACCGATGGAAACTCGATGTAAGATGACAAAGGAGGATAATTCATCAGAGGTAAATCAAACTTTCCACAGATCAATGATTGGAAAACTCATGTATGTTGTACATACTAGACCAGATATTGCACATGCAGTAGGAATAGTTACTAAATTTTCTGCTAATCCAAGGGAATCTCATATGACTACTGTGAAAAGAATCCTAAGATATCTGATGAATACCGAGGAATATGGTTTATGGTATAAAAGAGAAGAGAAATTTGAACTTAAGGTCTTTACTGATGCTGATTGGGATGGAAATATTGATGACCAGAAGAGTACAACTGGAGGAAAATTCTTTATGGGTGACAGACTTGTCACATGGATCAGCAAGAAGCAAGGATGCATCTCTCAGTCTACTACAGAATCCGAGTATGTTGTTGCTGCTGCAAACTGCTTAAATATTGCATGGATCAAACAGTTACTAGAAGATATGCATATGAAAATTTTTGAACTAGTAATTATCTATTGTGATAATACCAGTGCAATAAACATTTCCAAGAATCTAGTCATGCATGCCAAGACAAATCATATTGCTATCAAGTATCATTATTTGAGATAACAAGTTCAAGCAAAGGAGGTGGTACTTGAGTATGTGCAATCTAAGAAACAAATAGCTAATATCTTCACCAAGCCACTACCCAAGGATGTATTTGATTACTTGAGAAAGAGACTAGGGGTCAGACCCTTGTCTATTGGTCAGTAAAATGACTAGAAGGCTGCATCAGCCTACATATTATTAGAATATCATTCATGTTGATGCAAGCATAGAGATGGACTTCAAAGATAAATCTATACACAACAAGGTATTTACCTACTCTAAGCACCAGAGTTATTGTATTGCTGATGGATTGGGAAATTCAAGGAGTATATTATGGATAGAAAGGATTTGTTTGGCATTACTGTCAAAAATATTTGTTTGGAATTTTTGTCAAAGGGAGAGATTATATCCATTATCACATTATCCATGGGAGAGATTATATCCCTCAAGGAGAGATTCAAGGGAGAGATGTAATCAGAAAGGGAGAGTACATACAAAGAAAGTGTTAGGGATTTTTCTTGTATGAATCACAATGCTTGAAATGTCTGTGTGAATCCTGTGCTTTTACTTCTGATTCAGAGACAAGAAAAACCTAATTGCTAAGGACTAGATAAGGTCCTTCTTCGTTTTTGAGTTCCACAACTACTCAGGCAGGTTTTACCTTTAATGATGGCTGTTAACACAGTATTTGTTGATGTGGACACTGATTTGTCATGTATCTCTATTGAACAAGCTTATAAAATACCTTGTAAATGACCAAGCATAATCATATACAGGATTTAACCATACAAATCATAATCTTAAATATGACAGAAAACCAGTGAGACAAGGATTTCAATCCTTCTTCCTTTTCTTAATAGGAGGGACAACCTAAATGATTCTCTCTTCAAGGAATCAATAACATGGACAGTGTCCTGCTGACAGAGGTCCTTAAACAAGTTTTAGCTTAT
>MU228104.1:5570783-5583182 GCA_018584345.1 Thuja plicata
TATATATACATACACACACACACACACACACACACACACACACACATATATATATAGAAATGTGTAGTGTATTTTAAGTTTACATGCATATTTTTTAATTCTATAAAACCCGATCGGGTTTGGTAGAACTAAAAACATATACAAAACTCGATTTGTTCATAATGTTTTAGTTCTACATTATGCGATCGGGTTATGAAGAACTAGAAATGCATGATTTTAATTTTACACAACCTAGTCTGGTTTTTTAATAGTTAAAAACCAAATCATGTTATGCTTAGGTAAGAGGCTTGGATAACAACCCTAACTCTTGGGAGACTTTTTTCCCTCCATTTCTCTCCTTTTTTCACATCTTTTGTTCTGGTAGGATGATTTCTCAACTTCCTCATCATCAAGTTTACACATCATCATGTAGTTATTTGTAAAATTATCACCATAATTTCACACGTCTTCTGAGCTTTCTAACCATTTTTTAAAATTTTTTTGGACAACATTAATGTAGTAAAGTTTAATTTTCTTTACCAGTGTCTCCATAGCTCTCAGAGACATATGTCTACCATTTTCTTAATAACTTTTGATTTATTTGACTAAATTTAAAATAAATTATGTATTATTATTATAGACTTGATTCTATACACTTTTCATTTTTTTTTTATTTTTTTATTTTTTATTATTTTGATGCAAGTTATGTCCAATACAAAACAAGACACCTAATTTTCAGGATGCGCCCGCTTCAAAAATTCATTAAAAAAATACCCAACAGAAAATTACAAAAAAATATAGAACTTCTAGCTCTCACTCTTACCTATCATTCTACCAAAGGGTTTTTCAAAATACTAATCTAACTACATCTTTTTTGATGCACACGCCAAACACTATGTTATGTTTTTTATGAAAAAATCAGGAATAGTTTTTTATGTGCAATGGATTTAACCCTCTTATTATTGTATATATTTTTAAAAATTAGTAGTTTAAAAACTAGATTTAGAGTACTAAAATTCTTTTTCTTTGCACATATTCTAATTTTAAGTGCATAACTCTCAAATTTCTCTTCGAAGTCCAGGTTTACCTGATTTTAGAAAAAAAGTAGCCACTTATACCTCCCTTTTTGCTCACCATCTTGGCACACTTACCCTAAGTTTAGTTTAGACTTAATTGTCCTAGGGTTCCCGGGTGGGGCATTACATTATAATAATTATTCAAGATTATTATGTTTGTATGTGTGTACATGTTGCAATAAGCATTCAAGATTAACATGTCATGTTTATAATATTGTTGCCCCACTTTTGGTCTACATATCTTTCAGACAAAAGTGGATGTTTAATGTGTAGTAGTGATCTTGAAAGCTCTGTATAAGTCTTGGGTCTAAGTCTAGCTATCCTCTTTGGATAGGAGGCCTTTATCAGATTTCCCTAAATTGCCTTCTCTTTTGTGAGCGGGAGGGAATTTGTATCTGAGATCATGTTTCATTGGGTAGGTTGAGTTCCCCAATCCAGTAAGGCCATGTTTCTAAGGATTCTAACATTGGTTTTATATGCACTTGAAGTATTTTTCCTTAACATTCCCTTTTGTAGCATTGGCGAAAAATTGGTTCTGAGCTTCCCCTTGGTGGGAAATCACTTATAGAGTGCGTTTTCCACAATTAACAGACTTTAAAGTATCAGAGGTCAGTGGAAGTTGAAAATGTGAGATTTGGGAATAAGAAAGCTTTGGGCATTCAGATCAAATCTATTTTAGGGAAAAAGAATGATTGAATGAGGAAGAATTCAATATGTAAGCTTACTGGCAAAAAAGCGGGAAATGGCTTCTCCGCTGCTCCAATAGGCGGGTTTCGACTTGCGGGGTATGTTTTCCGCCAAACCATTAAAATGGAGGATTTTTGAAGAATAATCGATCTCTTGAGCAATCCAAGGTATAAGGAAAGCAAATAAACCAATCACATATCATTTAAAGCATCTCAATAAGATAAATTTCTCCTTCGGCGGATTTTTGAGTAGAGAGCACTCCAAAGGCATTTCTCCGTTGAAAGGGAGGCGAAAAAGTGATTTTTCGCTACCTCCAGAAAGTTACCATTACGGTTACTAAAGTGAAAGGATGTTTCTTAATGGCCCATGGGGGTAAAAGTAACTAATTCAAATAAAGCCATTTTACTCCATAACAGAATTTTTCATTAATGACTTACTCTTTTCATTCATGTGGTGCAGGAAGTCGGTCATTAAATGGTAAGAATTTAAAGTTATAAAATTAGCGAAGTATTCCAAACAGGAGCTACCATCTCTTTGATGAACTGTGTGAATTTGAAATTCTTACCAATAGTTGTTCGTTGCTCTTGCACTTTTGAGAGATATACTTCATTCCCAAGTCAGAATCAGTTGAAGCATGGCTACTAGATTTATGGGGTTCGATGAGATGAATGACATCACATCTGATTGGCATAAGATTACATACACCTCCTTGACGTTCTTCGATATGCAGAACTTTCAAAGCAGATTGAAGGCAGACCAGATACACCATGTCACTGAGAAGTTAAAGGAGAGCGGGTTGGTAGAAGCTATCGATTTTCTTGTTGTCGTTCAAGCTCTTGAGCTTGTTCGAGAGTGCATAGCTCGATATAATCTAGATAACAGGAAAATCCTCCTTCCTAACGACACGATGCTTCTATCCATTGACCAAGATTCTGTCCAGAACTCCCTGCGCATTCTGGAGTAGGCTGAATATTTAGAAATGACATATAGTCGGGCGGTTACCGAATATGGAGAAAAGAAGGCAGTGTGGAAGAAGGAAATAATGAAGTCATGGTTTCAAGAGCTGAGGAGCGCCAAAGGCAAGTTGCCCAAAACATTATACAACATGAATCTGAAGCTGAAGATTGTGGACATCTTGGTGCTTCTCCATAGGATCCAAGGTTAGAGTGACACACTGAAATTCATTGAGCACCATTCCTTCTTAGTCCAGGTGATCTTTTCTCAACACCATTTCATCGATTGGGCTCTTATGGTAAGCGATGTTAAAAGCTATGAATTTTTGCCCTGTCTACAATTACATAATAGTTATGCTGAATATCTCAGAGTTAATGATGCATTCACAATGAGACTATGTAGGGAGCTACAAGGTTGCCCAGAAAGGAGATTTTCCCCTGATGCCATGGCTTTTATCAGCCAATTTGGGTGCTTTTTCATTCAATTTTCGGATTTCTCATGTATTCGTCTTGCAGGATTTGATGACTTCCCTTTGAAGTTTCCCAGATATCCTGACAATATGATCGTGCTAGTCGAGGTGATGAGACAGGCACTCCAAGTGAATCTGATCTGTGTTGATGCTAAGAAGAAGGGCTACAATTTACTAATGATCATTGGAGCCTACATTTGCACATCTCGATCTGAGGCAAAGAATGTTCTGAAGACATTCTCAAAGAGGTTTCAGTTGGAGACATATGATGTCTTGAGGCCGCAGTATGATCCTATAAATTATGCCTGAGATTTCTTGCAAATGAGTCATGCAATTCATCATGTTGATGATATTGAAGACTATTGGGCTAACTGCAAATATGACTTAGAGAGTAGAGAAAGGTTCTATGCCAGGTTAACTATTGAAAAAATCAAAAGGTTCAAAGTTAACATTGTTGTGGAGGGATTAGAAGATGATGTCCAACACATGTATGAAAATACATATTTGGAGAAGATTAAGCCCCTTCCTATAAGCTCTGAACCCATGCTAGGTCAAGCTATTAATGACTTGGAAACCTTAATGGGTGGGATCTACAAAAGAACAAAGCAGTGGGTTGAATGGACTGCAGGTAGAAGGAAGAGGTCAGAAAGAAAGACTCCTACTCAGAGAACTCTGGAAAAAGACACTTTGAGCACTACAAAAACTTCTTTAGTAATGATCCCAACTATGGCTAAAGGATCAACCCATCCATCGGGCGAAGGCAATGAACCTCCTAAGAAAGAAACACCACTAGAGAAGACTTGTGGAGAAGGCCCACTTCCAGACATCGAGTCGATAGAAGAAGCAGTTTCTACAGACTTGGCCAAGCCTAGAGAAGAGCCCACTAAAGGTGCAGGACCTGAGCAATCATTTAAGGCTAGTACTGTGGTTACATAGGTGGAGACCTTGGTTCAAGATACTCCAAGGTGAGGATCCCCTGTTGTAGTGGAGGTGGGTGAAGATAGCTCCAATACTTCAACCACTGAATTGGATGGAGAGATTGGAAAGCAACAAAAAGTTTCTCAGGTTGTTAAATTGGTCTCCTCTTCTCCAACATTAGTGAACCCATTTTCTTCCAAGCCTAAAGCTACTCCTCAGATCATCAGGAAGTTATTCATAGAAGATTTGGTTTCTACTTCCAAAGTTACCAGCACTGAATCCTGGATAGAACATACTCTATAGCGTAAAAGGAAGAGAGGAGAGGAAGGGAATTCCAACAAAGATACTCTCTCACAGGCCTTGCAACCCACCACCACAGTGGGTAAAGTAAAGAAAATGAAGACAATGTCTACACTAGGTTGAGATCCTGAAACAGTGCATTTCATTATGGAGGTGGCCAAGCCTACAAAGGAGGGCAGAATCGAAGACATGACTGCCTCCTATTTTCAGTTGCAGTCATTTGACATGGGGCTTTCTCGGTATGACACCAAGGTAGATTGGTGGAAATCCACCAATGTGGTAATAGAAGAAGAGATTGAGGAGGTCAAGACATCTAAAGTTCAACTTAAAGCAGAAGTAATTGAGCTAACTAACTTCATCAAACATCTCATCACTCTGATAGCGAGTGTTCCCGATACCTAGACCACTTTTGATCCCAGTGCTGCAGAGAACCAAGCCATCATAGCCAAGCTGCAAGAGGATAGAAACTTCGAGCAGATTGGAAAGAGGTGGATTGAGAGGCTAGAATTTGAGGGACTGGTAGTTGTCGAGCAACTGGGTAACGCTCTCCTAAGGCTGGAAACAAAAATGAATAATATTGAAAATAATTTACAAACTCTTGCATCAGAAAGAGTGAGATGTAAAGAATGCATAGTAATGTTGCACATGGTGGTTAAAATGAAGACCAAGGAGGCATTAAAGGCCAAGATCTTACATAAATGAGATGATCCTTTGATCGAATGGCTTCAAAGCCTGGAATTTAAAATCCCGATGATCATCCAAGTTGAAACAGGGTTGCAACAGACAAATGTAAAGATCAAGGAAGAGCAGAACAAAGATTTTAAACTCCTTCAAGGTCTGCACACGGAATCAAAGACAAGCGGTAAGGGAAAATAAATTATCAGATTGGCTAATATGCAGAAATCATTTTTTGATTATGTGCATAAGCTGGCAGAATAGTCTTCCACCCATTTGGACAAGGTGCCAGAACTCCAGCAGTTGAGAGGATGCATTTTTAAAGCTATGGAAGAGCTAAAGGATCAGACAGATGTGATCAAGAGCCTCACCAAAGAACATTCCAGATGGCTCATCAAATACACTAATGTCCATATCAATAGGCATGAAGAGATCATCCCGATCATTACAGCTGTCACTGCCTATAGGGCTAAATTAGACAAGGGGAAGTAAACTGAAGCTTAGATAGATTCCATCTTGTGCTAAATTTTGATAGTATTATAACGGATAAACTTTTTTTTATCATTTATGGTTAGGGAAGTTGAACCATTTTGGTTACCCCTTTTTGAACGGTCCAACTCTGGAACCCTATATGTATTATTTCCAAAATCAATACAAAGGCCGACTAAATTTTGGTGTGAAAGATAGCATTTTGCTGAGTCAAATTTGTATGTATGAATGCCATTTCTTTAACCGCTCCACTGCATTGCATTTATCTATCTATTAAATTTGAATGTTTCTTTGGAATTAGATTTACAGTTTATGGTTGAAGCAAAGTTCTGTATTATGATTTGATATAGTTAATTAGGGGAAAATCTGGCATTATTCTAAGTTTGGGAGATGCACCTGTGAAATAGATTGATTCGTTGTCACTTTATCATTAAATATTTAAGTCTTGCATTTGCATTTTCATTATCGGTTATTGCATTACCAGTTTAAGAAGTCATATGATTGATGAAGTCTTTAAATTGGCTAAATTTAGAATTGAATTTATCCTGCCTGAGCTATTTCCTGTCTAGGTTTAGCTTGGTTTACCTCTTCTATTCTCGGGTCAAGAACACACCCCTGTTAGAATAGGAAGGATCAATATTCATTGAAGATCATTTACTTAAGGAAGTTGTACCTTTAAATTCAGAGGTAAATTAGTTATTTAGTCACAATTTCCAAACTGTTGTATTAATTGTTCTTAAATATTTGGGTATTCTAGAGTTAAAAGTAAAAAGAACAATCTATTTACCAACAGATTTTTGGCGACTCTGTTGGGGAGACAAACGGTCGTTATACCAGAAGTATACCATGAGGAAAGATGGTGCTTCCCCATGAAAATATAATTCCTATGCTCCAACCAAATCATGGTTTCCAAGGCGATCAAGAGGATCTCATTTCCTCACTGAACACTTTTGTCTGGAAATACAGAAGAAACACTGAGCACTATAGAAATTCCAGTCAAGTGCTAGAGCATGAAGAAGCTAGGATAGAAGTACTTGAAGAAGCCATCCAAAGGAGAAATTTGAGAAGGGAATGATGCCAAGAAGAGTGTGAAGCCAGACTAGAAGACTAGTTGGAGCCCTGGAGCCCAAGAGGTTTCTTAGGAGTGCAAAGAAATAAGGTGGTACAGACCAAGTTTTTGAGAGACTTGCAAACCTTGATTTTTCTCTACTTGAAGTACCCCATCGAAAGAACATAAATACTAAGAGAAAAAGCAGACCTCCTTCACCTCGCAAATAATCAACCCTTTTGTCCACCACTTGTCAAGTGTTAACTTTGCACGGAGTAGTTGCTCCTCATGTTGTCAAGATAACACCCTAACTACCTCCAGTAGTTATGGCACTTCCTTGGGCCACTACAGTTGGACCATTATAATTGGCAGCATATAATCCCCTCCCTTCAGGTTCGAGAAATAATTTCCCCAAATTCTTTAGAGATGGGAAAGTATCTACAGATGAACACATTGCTGCATTCTTTGCTTCAGTTAATATTTTAGCAGTGCAAGAGGAAGATGTGGCCGTCAAATTATTTGTTGAAACCATTGTTGAAGGTGTTGCTGATTGGCTCCATCACTTTCCCAACTCTTCTATCACAGATTGGGCATCTATGAGAGCTGCTTTTGAAAGAATATTTAAAACTACTGAAGATGAACATGCCTTACTGACACAATTGACTTCTATCAAGAAAGAGCCTTCAATCAGTATGAGGGATTTTGTGGCTAAATTTAACAAGCTTGTAAATCGTATCCCAGCAGCCGACAAGCCTACTGCAGGGAATTTGAAAACTTTTTTTATAAGTGCTATGCTTCCCAATATCAGTTACGATTTGAGAAGAACAAATCCAGCCACTTTGGACCTTTCCCAAAGGACTGCGGTGGAGTTAGAAGACCACATGATATCGATGGGAAAATGGAAAAGAGAAATAAAATCTAGAGTCGGTACTAGTAGCACCACATCATCAGATGGGATGATTCAAAAATTATCCAATGAATTCATCGCCTTCAAGAGGCAGCTTCCTAGATTTAATAATCCCTATCAGTGAAACTTTCAAGAGCAGCCTAGAAGAAATAATGAAGGGAGAAATGTCGATGGAAAGACATTACAATTGAATAATCCAACACAGAGGTTAGCTATAGAAGCTCCTCCTAAAAGGGGAAACATGTGTGCCTTCCACTTAACTACAGATCATGATGGATAAAGTTGCTCCTGATGTAGCTCATGCTTGGAAAATACATCAGATTGACCAATGGAATGCTGGAGTTTCTAGAGCTGAACCAGATTCATACTCACATGGTGACTCTAAAAAATTATATTTAGAGTATGAATCAGATTCACAACAGGGAGCAACATGTTACGCTACCATAGACGGGACCTCCTATACAATCTTAACTCAGAGTTAGAAGGACAAAGGCCTTGCTTCAACACCTCCACCTAAAAATAATGAGACATCTACCTCCCATTCTAAAGAGGCCAATCAAGGAGTAAATATTCTACAACCAGGTAAGGAGAAAAACTCTTTTGACATTATTCAATTTTGTAGAGATTCCAGAATTCATATTTCCCCCATAGACTATCTTAAATCTAATCCTGTAGAACTAAAAAAGCTAGTAGATTACTGTAAAGAGGGGAATCAAAATGTAAATCAAAATACCATGACTACCATAGAAAATGAGTCTATATTTGTAGACCCAATTGAGCAAGGTGAGCCATCTGTGTTGGCTACTTTCCCAGGCCAAATTCCTAACCCATTCTATGTATCATTTTATATTAATGCTTGCAAGTTAAGCAATTGTATAATAGACTCTGGAGCCTTATAAAATGCAATTCCATTGACTATAGCTAAAGCCTTGGGACTTACCCTCACTAAAGCCCATGGTAGGTGTTACTCTATGGATTCCAAAAAAGTACCCTTGGTTGGGCAAATCAAAGATGCCCAAGTAGCTCTAGCAGCACATCCTGAGAAGAAAATGTTGTTAACAATACTTGTTGCTAATATAATCGCTAGTTACGGTTTGTTGCCGAGCAGGATTTTCTGTAGAGACCTGGGAGGGGAAATAAAGCTAGATTTCTCTCAAGCTTTAATTAGTAGGTAAAAAAAAGATAAAGTTGGTCCCGGAAGAGAAAGCTACATTTACAGTGATGAAATCGGATGACCCTAAAGCCCAAATTTTGTATCAGGAATTAGAATTTGGCAATTATATGTTGTTTACAGATGATCATGACAAGGAAATTGAACTCAAGGAAGAAGAAGATCAATTTTCCGCTGAGGAAACACCATCAGAAATCTAGACCCTCGAATTCGACGGTAGTTGGGCATCGTCAGGGTCTGGCGTAGGCTTGGTCTTAATATCACTGGATGGAGTATGTGAGCCCATGGCTTATAAATTGGAGTTTGGGAACACCAACAATACTGCCAAGTATGAAGCCTTGCTGCTAGAAATTATTGTTGCAAAAGAGAAGGGTGTGAAAATCTTGAGAGCTCAAGGTGATGCGGATTTAATCATGTGCCAAGTCAAGAATCAATACTCTGTAAAAAATCACAGATTAAAAAACTACAGGAATAGAGTATGGGATGAAATAGAATTATTGGATGCATTCTTTATTGAATGTGTACCAAGAGAATTGAACTACAAGGTGGACTCTTTAGCAGTGTCAGCCTCATTACTGCTCCCCCACCCAGAGTTCAAGGATAAGAAGTACCAAGTAGAGGTTGTGTATCGACCATCTGTGCCTGATAATGTAGAAGATTGGCAAGTGTTTGAAGATGAAAAGAGCCTCCTCCTCTTTTTGGAAAGTGGTGGCAACTTCCATAAAGATGATCCTGGTGATCATAAGGAAAACTTTCATGACAAACAGAAGAAGGACAAGTCAGATTTCATCCAGTTGCAAGGCGATATCATCCCTCCCCACTTAGTTACACTTAAAAAACTCTTCAACAGACATGATATTTTTGTTAAGAAGAAGAGAATTGAAAGAGGTCCTACCACTGGCGAGTATGAAGGAATTAATATCGGAAGTGAAAAGGACCCCAAGATGATCAATATTGGGAAATGATGCACTGAAGAAGAAAGGGAAGAGGCCAGGAAACTCTTCCTGGAATACCAAGATGTTTTCACCTGGAGTTATGAAGATCTGAAAAGCTTTATGAATGGTAAATTCAAACATCAGATTCCCTTAAAACCTGAGGCTGCCCCGTTCAGGAAGAAACAAAGGAATTACAATCCCAAAGTTGTTGATGCAATATTTAGGAAGTGGATAAAATGCTTAAAGAAAGGATTATCTACCCTATCCATCACTATACCTGGGTTGTGAGTATAGTACCTGTGAGGAAGAAGAACGTAGAAATAAGGATTTGCATAGACTTCAGAAATATTAACTAGTCTTCTCTAAAAGAAAATTACACCCTTCCCAACATGGATCACTTATTACAGACCGTGGCCAGAGCTGAGATGATGTCTATGTTAGACGGTTTCTCAGGGTACAATAAGATAGAAGTAGAGAAAGAAGACTAGCATAAAATGACTTTCACGACTCCATGGGGCACTTTTTCATACCAAAGAATTTCATTTGGGTTGATTAATGCTTGAGCTACCTTTCAGAGAGGTATGGATCTTTCTTTCAGTGATATGAAGAACAAAATTATTGGTATGTATCTGGATGATCTTACTATGTTTTCCATAAAAAAGAGTAGATCATATAAATGATTTGAGAAAATTATTGCAAAGGTGTAGAGAGGACGAGATTTCACTGAATCCCAAAAAGTCAATTTTTTGTGTGACTGAAGGGAAATTTCTAGGTCACATTGTTTCCCACGAAGGCATAAGAATTGATCCAGAAAGGGTGAGAGCAATCCAGCAATTGAGCTTACCTGTGAACAAAACTAGAGTGAAATCATTTTTTGGTCAGGTAAACTTTCTCAGGAGGTTCGTTCCATATTTTTCTGAGATTACCAAATGCATAGTGGACATGATGAAAGGGAATGTAAATTTCAAGTGGAATGACTCTGGTAAACAAGATTTCAAAAGCATCAAGAATGCCATAGCCAATGCTCTGATGTTATGTCATCCAAATTACAAGAAGGATTTCATAATTTACTGTTATTCTTCTGAACACACTCTATCAGCCATCCTCATGCAAGAGAATGAGGAAGGAGTTCAAGCTCCTATCACTTTTATGAGAACACCTCTGAAAAATCATGACTAGAGATACTCTCAGACTGAAAAACATGCTTTCACGATAGTAAAAGCTTTAAGAATTTTAGATTCTACATTTTACACTCTCACTCTCACTCTCTTGTATATGTGCCTGACATTGCAGTAAAAAGCATATTGAATCAGAAAGACATGGGATGTAATAACAGAGGAGCATGGGTGTCTAAGACTCAGGAATATGACATAGAAATCAAGCCCACTAAGCTGGTGAGAGGAAATGCATTGTGCAAAGTGACTAAGGAAAACCAAGTGGATGAAGACCCTGAAAATACACAATTGGTCCTAGTAGTAAGTATGCAAGATCTCTGGTTTGAAAATATTGTGTATTTCTTGACATGCGGTGAATATCCTGAAGTATTGACTTCAAAGCAAAGAAGAGATCTAAAACTGAAAGCTTCTAAATATATAATTTGGGAAGATAGATTGTATAAGAGATCTATAGATGGAACTTTCCTCTGGTATGTTGACAAACAACAACAAGAGAAGTTGTTAAGGGTGTTTCACGATGAAGCTTGTGGTGGACATTTCTCCTCATCAGTTACTACATTCAAGATATTGAGATAGTACTATTACTGGTCAGGAATGTTTAGAGATGCATATCATTGGGTAACGAGATGTGAGAAATATAAAATTTTTACTGGAAAACCATAGTTAGCAGCACTACCCCTTAAACCAGTGATAATCAAAGGTCCTTTTAAACAGTGGGGTCTTGATTTTATTGGTCCTATAAATCCCACGTCTAGTGTAGGCCATACCTACATAGTCACTGTGACTGACTACTTCACGAAATGGGTGGAGGCAAAAGCAACCAAGAAAACTACTTCAGAGGTAGTATGTGAATTCATCAAAGAGAACATCCTGGTAAGGTTTGGTGTACCTATTAAGTTAGTTATGGATAATGACGCATAATTTTCTTCTCAGGAAATTACCAAGTTTTGTTTTGAATATGGCATTATGATCAGTCACTCATCTGACTATTTCCATCAAGGAAATGGTCAAGCTGAGTCCAGTAACAAAAATCTGGTGAGCATCATGAAAAATCTTGTAGCAGAAAACCAGAGAACTTGGCACAAGAAAATATATGAAGCTTTCTGGGAAGACAGAGTGACTCCTAAAAGAGCCATTGGTGTATCTCCTTTTGAACTTGTCTATGGGATTGAAGTCAGTCTTCCATTGTAATTGGAAGTGGCAACTTGCAAACTGAGAACAACAGTAGAAGATGGTATTGTACGCCTCTCTCTCCGGTTTCCCACAGCTTTCCAAGGGCTGGGGTTAGTAGCCAAGGTTCACAAGTGCATGCAAATCTATTAAGAAATAACTACTAAACGAATAATCAAAACGTAAGCAATAAAATGTACAAACAATGAAAAGGAAGACAAGTGAATGCAAACCCTTCGAAGCTTGAAGCTTCTATTGTTTCTCTCTACTCCTTCAATAACGTTGTTCTTGATGCTCAGTATTGGCTGGGCAGCGTCTATGACTTGAGAAGCGTCGAGATGTTGATAATTGCAAAGTGTGTGTGTGATCGCAGGATGGCCTGAATGCTGACAGAATAATGGCGCTTGTATACTTGAAATCCTGGATCCTTCAAATGGTTATGAAGG
>MU228104.1:5583282-5599123 GCA_018584345.1 Thuja plicata
GATGATTTGAGAAAGATGAATTTAGAAGAAAATAGATGATTAATTAATGATTAGGAAACCATTAATTAATAGATGAAAATTAGGGTTTTAATGTAACGTTGCAAGCCTGTCCATTTTAGGGTGTCTATAGGTATATATGAAGATGGTTTAGAAAACAAGATTCTTTACTTGAACAAACTTGAAGAGGAAAGGGAGAAAATGGTAGATCATATCACACGGAATCAAATGCATGTAAAGAATTTGTTTGATAAAAATATCAGACCTCAAAAATTTATGGACAGAGATATGGTGTTTTTATGGGACAAGCGTAGAGCACCCAAAGGTATGCATGAAAAATTTTAAATATTGTGGAAAGGACCCTTTAAGATCCATCAAGCATTCAAGAGGAATTATTTTAAGCTGATTTATCCAGATGGTGAAGCATTACCCCTGACATACAATGGTTAGGACTTGAATCTATATCAGATCTAAATTTAAAATAGGTAATCCCTGTATTGTATCATAGTTACGTTTAGTTCCTGCTTTTGTTTTCTTTAGTTAGGTTTCCTTTCTACTTCCCTTTTCGTGTCTTGCTTTAGTTTTGTTGTGAGTCACCTTTTGTTGATCTTTGTAAAACCAGAGACTTGAGTTCCTTCCTTGGACATGTGAATGTCCAAGTCCCCAAATAGAGCTAGCTATTGCCCCACTTTTGGTCTACATATCTTTCAGACAAAAGTGAATGTTTAATGTGTAGTAGTGATCTTGAAAGCTTCATGTAAGTCGTGAGTCTAAGTCTAGCTATCCTCTTAGGATAGGAGGCCTTTATCAGATTTCCCTAAATTGCCTTCTCTTTTGTGAGTGGGAGGGAATTTGTATTTAAGATCGTGTTTCATTGGGTAGGTTGAGTTCCCAAATCCGGTAAACGCCATGTTTTGAAGGATTATAACATTTGTTTTATATGCAGTTGAAGTATTTTTCCTTAACATTCCCTTTTGTAGCATTGGCGGAAAATGGTTCTGAGCTTCCACTTGGAGGGAAATCACTTATAGAGTGTGTTTTTCGCAATTAACAGACTTTAAAGTATCAAAGGTCAGTGGAAGTTGAAAATGAGAGATTTGGGAATAAGAAAGCTTTGGGCATTTAGATCAAATCTATTTTAGGCAAAAAGAATGATTCAACGAGGAAGAATTCAAGATGTAAGCTTACTGGTGGAAAAGCGAAAAATGGCTCCTTTGCTGCTCCAATAGGCGGGTTTTGACCTGCGGGGTATGTTTTCTGCCAAACCATTAAAATGGAGGAGTTTTGAAGAATAATCGATCTCTTGAGTAATCCAAGGTATAAGGAAAGCAAATAAACCAATCACATATCATTTTAGCATCTCAATAAGCTAAAATTCTCCTTCGGTGGATTTTTGAGTAGAGAACACTCCAAAGGCATTTCTCCGCTGAAAGGAAGGCGGAAAAGTGATTTTTAGCTACCTCCAGAAAGTTTCTGTTACGGTTATTAAAGTGAAAGGATGTTTCTTAATGGTCCATAGGGGTAAAAGTAATTAATTCAAATAAATCTGTTTTACTCCATAACATAATTTTTCATTAATGTCTTGGTCTTTTCATTCGTGTGGCACAGGAAGTCGGTCGTTAAACAGTAAGACTTCAATGTTATAAAATTAGCGAAGTATTCCAAACAGGAGCTACCATCTGTTTGACAAATTGTCTAAATTTGAAATTCTTAGCAATAGTTGTTCATTTCTCTTTCACTTTTGAGAGATATACTTCATTCCCAAGCCAGAATCAGTTGAAGCATGGCTACTAGATTTACGGGGTTCGATGGGATGAATGGCATCACATCTGATTGGCATAAGATTACAGAAACCTCCTTGAAGTTCTTCGATATGCAAAACTTTCAGAGCAGATTGAAGGTAGACCAGATACACCATGTCACTGAGAAGTTAAAGGAGAGCGGGATGGTAGAAGCTGTCAGTTTTTCTGTTGCCGTTCAAGATCCTAAGCTTGTTCAAGAGTTCATAGCTTGATATAATATAGATACCAAGAAAATCCTCTTGCCCAATGACATGGTGCTTCTATCCATTGATCGAGATTCTCTCCAGAACTCCCTACGCATTCTGGAGCAGGCTGAATATTCAGAAATGACATAGTCGGGCAGTTACTGAATATGGAGCAAAGAAGGCAGTGTGGAAGAAGGAAATAATGAAGTCATAGTTTCAAGAGCTGAGGAGTGCCAAAGGAAAGTTGCCCAAAACATAATAGGACACGAATATGGAGCCAAATATTGTAGACATCTTGGTGCTTCTCCATAGGATTCGAGGTGAGAGTGATGCACTGAACTTTGTTGAGCACCATTTCTTCTTAGTCCAGGTGATTTGTTCTCAACAACATTTCATCGATTGGGCTCTTATGGTAAGCGAGAATCTCTCCAGTTCCCTAAGTAGAGCTAAGCTTCAGAATGAGTTCTACATGTCTTCAGTCCTTTTATATATATTGGCCACAATTCAAATTTTTCCAGGGCTTCCTAGATTATAAGAGTTCCCAGAAGATGTTAAAAGCTATGAATTTTTCCCCTGTCTATAATTACATAATAGTTATGCTAAATATCTCAGAGTTAATAATGCATTCACAATGAGACTCTGTAGGGACCTACAAGGTTTCCCAGAAAGGAGATTTTCCCCTAAAGCCATGGCTTTTATCAGCCAATTTGGGTGCTTTTTCATTCAATTTGCAGATTTCTCATATATTCGTCTTGTAGGATTTGATGACTTCCCTTTGAAGTTGCCCAGATATTTCGACGATATCATCATGTTGGTCGAGGTGATGAGACATGCACTCCAAGTGAATCTGATCTGTGTTGATGCTAAGAAGGGCTACGATTTCTCGATGACCATTGGAGCCTACATTTGCACATCCCAATCTGAGGCAAAGAATCTTCTGAAGAAATTCTCAAAGAGGTTTCAGTTGGAGACATATGATGTCTTGAGGCCATAGTATGATCCTATAAATTATTCCCAAGATTTCTTGCAAATGAGTCATGCAATTCATCATGTTGATGATATTGAAGACTATTGGGCTAATTGCAAAGATGACTTAGAGAGTAGAGAAAGGTTCTATGCCAGGTTAAGTATTGAACAAATCAAAAGGTTCAAAGTTAACATTGTTGTGGAGGGATTAGAAGATGATGTCCAACACATGTATGATAATAAATATTTGGAGAAGATTAAGCCCCTTCCTATAAGCTCTGAACCCATGCTAGGTCAAGCTATTAATGACTTGGAAACCTTAATGGGTGGGATCTACAAAAGAACAAAGCAGTGGGTTGAATGGACTGCAGGTAGAAGGAAGAGGTTAGAAAGAAAGCCTCCTACTCAGAGAAATCTGGCAAAAGACACTTTTAGCACTGCAGCAACTTCTTCAGTAACGATCCCAACTATGGCTAAAGGATCAACCCATCCATTGGGTGAAGGCGATGAACCTCCTGAGAAAGAAACACCACTAGAGAAGACTTATGGAGAAGGGCCACTTCCAGACATCGGGTTGATAGAAGAAGCAGTTTCTACAGACTTGGCCAAGCCTAGAGAAGAGCCCACTAAAGGTGCAAGACCTGAGAAATCATTTAAGGCTAGTACTGTGGTTACACAGGTGGAGACCTCGGTTCAAGATACTCCAAGGTGAGGATCCCCTATTGTAGTGGAGGTGGGTGAAGATAGCTCCAATACTTCAGCCACTGAATTGGATGGAGAGATTGGAAAGCAACAAAAAGTTGCTCAGGTTGTTAAATTAGTCTCCTCTTCTCCAACATCAGTGAACCCATTTTCTTCCAGGCCTAAAGCTACTCCTCCGATCATCAGGAAGTTATTCATAGAAGATTTGGTTTCTACTTCCAAATTTACCAGCATTGAATCCTGGATAGAACATACTCTATAGAGTAAAAGGAAGAGAGGAGAGGAAGGGACTTCCAACAAAGATACTCTCTCATGGGCCTTGCAACCCACCACCACAGTGGGTAAAGTAAAGAAAATGAAGACAATGTCTACACTAGGTCGAGATCCTAAAATAGTGCATTTCATTATGGAGGTGGCCAAGCCTACAAAGGAGGGAAAAATTGAAGACATGACTGCCTCCTATTTTCAGTTGCAGTCGTTTGACATGGGGCTTTCTCGGTATGAAACCAAGGTAGATTGGTGGAAATCCACCAATGTGGTAATAGAAGAAGAGATTGAGGAGCTCAAGACAGCTAAAGTTCAACTTAAAGTAGAAGTAGTTGAGCTAACTAACTTCATCAGACATCTTATCACTCTGATAGCGAGTGTTCCCGGTACCTAGACCACTTTTGATCCCAGTGCTGCAGAGAACCAAGCCATCATAGCCAAGATGCAAGAGGACAAAAAATTCAAGCAGATTGGCAAGAGGTGGATCGAGAGGCTCAAATTTGAGGGACTGGTAGTTGTCAAGCAACTAGGTAACGCTCTCCTAAGGCTGGAAACAGAAAGGAATAATATTGAAAAGAATTTATAGACTCTTGCATCAGAGAGAGTGAGATGTCAAGAATGCATAGTAATGTTGCACATGGTGGTTAAAATGAAGACCAAGGAGGCATTAAAGGCCAAGATCTTATAGAAATGAGACAAGCCTTTGATCAAATGGCTGCAAAGCCTGGAATTTAAAATCCAGATGATCATCCAAGCTAAAACAGGGTTGCAGCAGACAGATGTCAAGATCAAGGAAGAGCAGAACAAAGATTTTAAACTCCTTCAAGGTCTGCACACAGAATCACAGACAAGTGGTTAGGGCAAAGAAATGATCGGATTGGCTAATATGCATAAATCATTTTCTGATTATGTGCATAAGCTAGCAGAACAGTCTTCCACCCGTTTGGACAAGGTGCCAGAACTCCAGAAGTTGAGCTGATACATTTTTAAAGCTATAGAAGAGCTGAAGCATCAGACAGATGCGATCAAGATCCTGACCAAAGAACATTCTAGATGTCTCATTAGAAACACTAATGTCTATATCAATAGGAATGAAGAGCTCATCCCAATCATTAATTTTGTCACTACCTATAGGGCTAAATTAGACAAGGGGAAGTAAACCGAAGCTTAGATAGATTCCCTCTTGTGCTAAATTTTGATAGTATTGTAACGACTAAAATTTTGTTTATAATTTCTAGTTAGGGAAGTTGAACCATTTTTGTTACCCCTTTTTGTAACGGTCCAACTCTGGAACCCTATATGTATTATTTCCAAAATCAATTTAAAGGTCGACTAAATTTTGGTGTGAAAGATAGCATTTTGATGAGTCAAATTTGTATGTCTGAATGTCATTTCTTTAACTACTCCACTGCATTGCATTTATCTATCTATTAAATTCGAATGTTTCTTTGGAATTAGATTTATAGTTTATGGTTGAACCAAAGTTCTGTATTATGATTTGATACAGTTAATTAGGGGGAAATCTGGAATTATTCTAAGTATGGGAGATGTACCTATGAGATAGATTGATTCGCTGTCACTTTATCATTAAATCTTTAAGTCTTGCATTTGCATTTTCATTATCGGTTATTGCATTACCAGTTTAAGAATTCATATGATTGATGAAGTCTTGAAATTGGCTAAATTTAGAATTGAATTTATCCTGCCTAAGCTATTTCATGTCTAGGTTTAGCTTGGTTTACCTCTTCTGTTCTCGGGTCAAGAACACACCCTTGTTAGAATAGGAAGGATCAATATTCATTGAGGATCATTTACTTAAGGGAGCTGTACCTTTAAATTCAGAGGGAAATTAGTTATTTAGTCACAATTTCCCAACTCTTGTATTGAATTGTTCTTAAATATTTGGGTATTCTAGAGTTAAAAGCAAAAAGAACAATCTGTTTACCAACAAATATATCAAGTGTTTTATATCATTATTGTTTAATGGGTGCTTGTATGAGATAGTTGCACTTGGTTAGGTGGTTTACGAGAATGAGTAGGTTTATGAAGTTGTTTTTCCTTTGTAAAAATACAATGCTTGACATGATATTATTATAATGGCATAGCTCGTATATTCATTAAGTTTGTTTCATTATTCATAATTTGACTAGTTTTATAGTAAGTTTAGATTTTATACAATTTTATTTTGATCATAAACATGCTTCTTAAGCGTCTTTCTTATGATGGTTATATTAGACAAAGGCTTTATCATATGATTTTCAACCATATGTTTTTGTTTGTGTTGTTTCTATGTATTATTTATTTCTTTTACATTGAATTTATTATATTCAATCTATTGTATAATTTACTTATCTTTAAAAATAAATATTGACACGACAATAAAGTTACTATGCAAAAGGTATAACAACTTTTCAAAAGGTTTCTATCTACCATATTTACTTATATTTAAGGAATTTTTATTGCAGACAATATTATTAGAGATTTATATTGTAAATATTGAAATATTCACTTTGGAATAGAGGTAATGAGAGGCTATTTGGAAGATATAAGTGTGGGTTGTCCATAGCACAAGTATATGTTGTAGTTGATAGTGATTTCCATAGCTCTTAGGAATCTCCTACAACCAAAATAAATATCACATCTCAAAAGAAAAACTCATGATTGTGTGCTATGCAACCCGAACAAGAGAATTGATTCATAAAACATGATGACTTCTGTATTCATTAATTTGAAGTAACCTATATTATTGTCTAAATGGATACACTTGGATATTTATCAAACCAAAAATTAAACCTTTGATGAAATAATAAAAGAAGATTAAGTTAGATCAAGATAAGTATCTCAACTCCCCTTAAGTTCAATTTAGGGAGAAGTTAAAAATCTAATGATGAATCCATGAATGAATGCATGGATGGGTTCTAGTTACTAAGCTTGATGAGATATCCATGTACAAAAAGTGAGAAAAGGAGAAAAACTAATTATGAAAAAATCCTCTCCAAAAGTTAAAAAATGAAATAAATTCATATTAGAAAAAGGACTTAAAATGACCCCTAGGATTTTTCTATCAAACAAGTACAATAGATGTCCCCTAAATAGCAGAGATAATGAGAATGTGAATCCAACCTTCCTGTAGATAATTTTGCAAGTGTGAATGCCTGAAAACAAAACATGATCCATTGCTTGTAAATAAAATCTCTCCCCTTAGGAGGAAATTGATCCACTAGAGACAAGAGAAGCCATTACCATAATCCTAATGAATAGGGAATCTAAATTCAAATGATGTGTGCCTTTGAATTTTTTAAATGTCCACATGGGAAAATGAGATGGTGCCAATCCAAATTTTGGTGAAGATTGATGTAGAATAAGATCTAAAGAAAATGATGACGGGTTGATAGTTATGATGTGTCTATGATGAAAAAGGAGATGGATGTCCTCAAAATTTTCCTTTAAATTTGTTATATGAGATTCCAAAAACAAGGATGATGTGTTTGTTAAATACGAGTCCCAAGTAATTATGTATGGAAGAGGATGCATAACTTATTGCATTGAATTAATAGGGGCCATAGATGTGGCAATAGTAATTTGATAAAAAAAATAGAAGATGGAGATAGTGATTAGATATGAAGAGTAGTAACAAATATGCATGCCTTTGAACCATCATAGCATGCAAGACAATGATATCTTCAAGATCCTTAAAGATTTCATCATCAAAGAGTATACAATTTTCATCATGAAAGGGAATGAGACAATATGCAACAAGATCATTTGGAAATGTAGAGATACAATAGTGAAGGGACTTGAAATGACCCCCAAGATTGTTTCTATAACAGAAGTATAATGAATGTCCCCTCAATAGGAGAGAGAATGAGAATATGAATCCCTTCTTTTAGTAGGTCATTTTGCAATTGGTGAAGGATGAAAAAATAAAATATGATCCATATCTTGAAAATAAAAAATTTCCCCTTAGGTGGGAATTAATCCACTACTGGTTGGAGAAGCCATTACAATAATCTTGATGAATAGGGAATCTAAATCAAGTGATATGTGCCTTTGAATATTGCTTAAATGTCCACATGGAAAAATGAGATGGTGTCAATCCAAGTTTTTTGTGAAGATTGATGTAGAAGAAGCTCCAAAGATAATGATGATGAGTAGACAGTGATTATGTGGTGTTAGGGGGTTAAGAGTCATCTTTATTTGAACTTTCCAAGTTCATGTGTCTACAATGGTCAAAGCTTCACTCTATTCACTTTCCTACCTTGTTGGTTCCTCCAAAGCCTTTATATTTGAGTCTGTCAAATCTAATCTTTTGGCGTCGTCAGGTTCAGTTCCGGTCTGTTATAAACCGATCACTCACACTTTCAAGTCATTTGAACCACCTTGAACCTCTTTGAAGTCCGGTTCAAAGTAGTTCAAAGTAGTTCAATAGCGGCCTAAGTCTTCCTATTGCTAACGATGTGTTCCTGCAGGAAAGCACGCGGTACTTCCCCTTTGTGAGATGTTGAACCTCTTTGAACCCCTTTGAACTCTGGTTCAAAGTAGTTCAAAGTAGTTCAAAAAGGATGTAGGCGGGATTCTTAATAACGTGAGGACCTGACAAGATGGGCTGATTGATGTGGAATGATTCTATTTGTTGGGTCAGTACACAGAAACCAAGGAAATCACTTGCATGGGCGGAAAATATTTGATTTGAGGGTAAATAATTATGATTGGAAAAGGTGGCAGGCCCCGAGGATACAATTTGATTTGAAAGCATTTATTTTTAGCGTCACTTGGTATTGAAGGCCCGATTAATGCTCGCATAAAGCTGTATATCCCGCGCTTCAAACTGCAAATAAAAAGAAGCTTGGTAAGTCATTTTTCCCTATTATGCATTCGCGGACTCTTGGCGCTGGAAAGGTGGTCTGGTCGAGTTCAAATCTTACAGGTAGCTTTTTCGACCTCTGCCCCTCATTTTTGGTTGTTGCTTAAAATTCAATATTTTGAGCAGTGAGCTGGTAGACTTTTCATCTTCTTATGCAAATATGAAGTCTGTTATGCACTTCTTTGGAAATGTAAAGAATCTAGAATGTAGGGCTCCAGTCATAACAGACATAGATTTGTTAGGGGTTTCGGTTGACGCCATAACTTCAAAACTCTCTTCTCATGTTGACGAAGAGTTTGTTGTAGAAATTTTAGCCAGTGGTCTACTAGAAGCAGCTACATTCCCACCTTCTGCCATCTGTCCAGAGTTAGTACAGGAATGTATTAACAGATATGATGTTAAATTGAAGAGTATTTTAAATGCGGATGGTCAAACCCTAATACCGGTAAACCGTGGAACCATTGCAGCAGTTTTCAAAATACCTGATGAGGGTCTTGTTAACTTCACCCCCACCCAGTCTTTGGCTCAATTTAGGGAAAATGTTGACAGAAACAGAAGCTATATAGCAAGAAGATGGACAAAAACCAACTACAAAGGAGGGTCGCGGTTGCCCAAATCCCTTACTAAGGATCACATGAACCCTCTGGTACATGATATCGTTGTCCTCCTCCACTGATTAAAGGGTTCAGAACAAGCCTTGTACTTTGACGAATGGATGTTCCATTCTGTGGAGATTGTTCTAGAAGGAAGGCAACACATAGACTGGGCCGAGATCATAGCCGTATCCCTTAGGGATCAACTCAAGCAAACTCAAATGACCAAAGAAGGGTTTTATATGTCCTCATACCTAATGTATTGCTTGGTCTACACTCAAAATTTATCCCCTATTCAGAAAGTCCCTTGGAACGGAAGCTTGTTTATTTATGAGTATTGCCCATTGTTGAGAAAAGATAAAGTTTTAGAGGACTACAGGAAAGTACATGATTTTTTTGGGGGAAATTGAACCAAGAAATCGCAGGCACGCCGAACCAGAGGATTTCAAACAATGCTCAAAAATTGGTCAAGGTATTTGGTAGCTTCTACATTCAATTTCCCCGCTTCACATATATTCGGGTAGGTGGATTTGAAGAGGAACCCTTGAAGCTGCCTCGGTATGCTTTCGATTGTTTTGTTCTGGCGGAAGTTTGCAGATAGCTATTTATTGTTATTAAAACTTCTCTCCCGGAAGACAAGTAGAATTCTTTATTTCCGGTGAAACTAGGCCATTTAGTCTGTAACAGTATGTTGGATGCATCCATTGTGGGGAGCAATTTACTGAACTTCCACATGCCCTTTTATGAACCAAGGACAGGATTTGATAGCAAGGGTTTTGCCAGGCAGACTCTAGGGCTAAGTAAATGCCCTTCCCCAAGTTATCATCTTGAGGATCTATGGGAAAATCTCAGTGATGAGAAAATGATATGGGAGAGGGATCGAACTAGACTCACTATATCTCAGATCAAGCTATTGCAATTGAGGTTTGATATCAGAAGTGTAGAAGAGGATAGTTCAGAGGTCCCCTGTCCATCCGCCACCTATTCAAAAGCAGAAGGTGTCCCAATTATCGATTGGGGCAGGAAAGAATCCAGCGATATCAAACTCCGAGCCCGCAGCATTTTTGAAGAAACTGAGTATTGGATTACGGCAAGGAAGAAAGGAGTTCAACTCCTTACAAACACATGCCTTGATACTGGGTCACCTATTAAAAGTGTAAAGCAAGTTCTTGCTAATGATTCTCCTTTTTTATCAAATGCAGGTGAAATAATATCATTGAAGGAGAAGACAGTTTCAGTGAAACACCCTACCACGCCAAGATCAAGGGTAAGGACGAGGTCAGAAAAAAGGAACCAGATGGCTTCAGAAGAACCTGATTATTTGGATGATTTCGTCGAGCTCAATGAAGAAGATCTCTCATTCACCCCTGATCACAAAGGGAAGGTTCAGGAGGTTCTCACACATTATCAAGAGCTGTCCCAGGTCACAGACACGCCTGTAAAGACTCCTGATAACCGAATTATGCCTAGTTCAGTTCCACCATGGCTCACTGAATCGGTTAGCAAGAGGAAAAGTTTCAAACCGCTGGCTATGCCAGTTAAAGAGATTGTTACAAGGTATGCTGCACGCACTCCAAAAGCTAAAAGAATGAAAAGTGATGCAAGGTTGACAACAGACCCGTCTACAGGGAAAATTATTGCCGAAATCGCCACTGTAAAGCCTATGGGAGAAACGCAGGATCTTGAGCCCGAGGATTATGAAATAACAAAAATGGAGTTAGGGGTTCTGAACAGAGACTCCTGTGATCACATTTTCAAATTTTCCGCAGATCATATGTTAGGACAGTCATAGAAAGATGGCAGGGAAAAACGAGAATTGAAGCAAATAGTCTCAACCATGGCAGAATTTCTCTTGTCATTGGCTGAAAATGGTGCGCTGCCTTTGGCACAGGCCCACCAAGGATTTGACCCCAATTCGGCAGAAAATCAAAAGTTGGTCAAACAGGTACAGCAAGGTAGAACCTGGACAGAAGTAATAAAGGCATGGACAGATGGTATAATAGCAGAAGGAAGCGCCTTCATAAGGGAGTTCATGAACATCCGCGTGGACGGCGAAATACTCCTGGGGGAGATTTAGACCTTGATCCCAATATGGGAAAGCGAGGCAGAAAATTATGCAGACGTTGTGATGCGAGTGCAGGAGATTGAAGATTATGGAGTAAAACAGTTTTTAACTGAAAATCCCATGAAGTTAGTGGATCCTTGTATGCTATTTATTTTAAAGAAAAACTTTGGCTGGAAGAAAACATTGTTTGAAGCAGCTATTTCTCATATGAAAGCCATGGAAAAAGAAGTGCAGGAAATTCACTCCGACACCTTGAAGGACATAAAAGTAGTGAACCCCTCGGGCATCTTACAACTGGAGGATGGAAATCAGGGTGTCGATGTGATGGTTAAGTCCTTCGTTGATGTAACGAATGCTTTCAAAGAGAGTGAAGCTCCAATAGTTCACAACCTCACCAGAACCGCCAACATTGAGGCTATGCTGATCTTGAACCGGGGACAACTGCCAAAACAGGCTGAAAGAATCTAGAAAATGCGATGGGAGAAGAACGCGATGCACGCCAAATTAGCCGCACTAAAAAATCTGCACGCCTCACCTACTCAGGAATTGCTCCGTGTCTTCCGGTCGTGGAAGCTGGTGAAGATGGCCACGTCAACAGATATGCAAGAAAGCTGAACAGGATTCATTTTTATTTCCTTAATTTATCCTACTTTCAAAAAACCTTATTTTGAGAACTTTGTTATAACTGGTAACCGTTTCTTTCTGTGGTTGTGTCCGAGAAGCTGGGTTTTTTGGGAGGCTTTCTCAGACTGCTGAACTATATAAGCTGGAGCTTAAAACTCTATAAGGGTTAGAATAGAATAGAGGGAAAGATATAGATTTTAGAATAGTGTAAAATTTCGTTCTTGTTTTTCAATAGTTTAAGTGACTGATGATATCTGGACTTTGAGATAGGTATACCTGGATGCTCATGTTGAATTAAATTTTGATCTTTGGAAATCAGATAGTAATATATATCCCTACTTTGAGAGAGTTATATATTGAACTTCTGCCTGCGTTATTCCATTTCAGTCATTTAGTTTTAGATTTATGAATTCCAGTTTTCCGTAGATGAATGCTTAGTTATGTTGAGTTTCTTGATCAGTTAGTTAGTTTAAAGCTCTTCTGCAAAATAGTTTCTGGTTCTTTCTAAGTTTTTACAAGTTTCCATGCTATACCTCATCTGTCCAAGAACAGTTGAGAGATCTTTTCCTACTTTTCAGTTAAAATCTTATATGTTTAGATTTCAATATCCATTCATTGAAAATCTTTGGAAGGGAGTTGTACCTTTGTAAAATTTAGAGGGAAGCAAAGTAAATGCTTACCCAACTGTTGTTTAAAGTTTTGTTTCCAAAGTCATAGAGTTAGAAAGTAAACATGAAGATTTAAGGAGAACAAATCTGTTAGCCAACAGATTTTTGGTGACTCTACTGGGGAAAGACCAGTCAAGTGCACTAGTATGATTCCTTTCATAATGCCAGATAATGGTGCTACCCAATGACAATGTGTTCCCTGTGCTCCAGCGAAATTTGGGTTTTGAAGACACACAGGAGGATTTAATCTCAGATCTTGCTTCAGCTGCTTGGAGGTTCCGATGAAGTAATCAAGAATTCCACCGGGTTCAAGAAGTGCTCAAGAGAGAAGAAGAAATTGGTGAACATTTGAGAGGTATTCCTGTTGCTAGAGAAGCTGTCATAGTTAACAGACTTGCACAAGGTCGACAATAGAACTAAGTTTTGAATAGATACTTGAACTGGAAACCATAAGATACACAAGGGGGGAATGCAGCAGAGGATTGGTGGACGAAGATTTTGAACTATTAGAAAGCCTAAATTTCAAATCAGATTTAAATCTTTACCGGAAAAAGAAGGCTCAAACTGTCAGCCGACCCTCATCTCGCCCGCGAAGCCCATCTATCCCATTGACTGTCCAAGCCATTGTTTCTCCGGGTACTCTAATTCCCACTGTTTTAAATATTCACCCTTTGAATTTCCAGTTTCCATTCATGGCCGGAAATCGACCTTGGGGCCAACACATTGGGCCTCTGAACCTGGGGGTTAATCAACCGGCTGATTTACCTAAAGGAGCCAATCAAATTTTGCCCAAGTTTAGTGGAGACAATAAGGTCTCTTTAGATGATCATCTCAATGCCTTCCAAACCGCTTTTGGGATCATGAGCGTGGCTACCGAAGATGTGGCGGTGAGACTTTTTGTTAGAACTCTTGTAGATGCCGCCACCGATTGGTTCAGTCACTTGCCGAATGGATCCATCACAAATTGGGACACTATGAAGCGGGCTTTCGAAAAAAGGTTCAAAACCCCCAACAATGAAGTCTCTTTGTTATTACAACTCAGTAAGTTAAAAAAAGAGATCCACGAACCAATGAGAGAATTTGTTGCCAAATTCAATAGGACTTTGCAAAGAATTCTCGCGACTGCCGCTCCGAGTGACGAAAATAAAAAGATTTACTTCCTTAATGCAGTCCTGCCGGATATAAGCTTCCATTTGTTGAAAGACGGGGTGCCCAATCTTGAAGATGCCCAAACTAGAGCGATTGAACTTGAAGACACGCTCATAATTGTTGGCAAGTGGAAAAGAGAAGCGCAAACCCCAAGCAGTTCTTCAGCAGCTGCGACTACAGATCCAATGGTGCAGAGGCTTATGAATGACATAGCAATGCTAAAAAGGAAGCAGAACAAGACGACTTCCTATCAACCCCCTTATCAAGACATAAGTCAAAGGCATTTTCCTCAACCGCAGACGAAAACTCAGCAGTTAACCGACCCTCCACAGAGGTTGCAAATAGAGCCAGCTCCCAAGGAAACTATGTGCTCATTCCACCTGACCACCGATCATGATGGGGATATTAGTGCCGAATGGTTAAGATACTTACAACTCAATGCAGCCAGAGATGAGATGAATAACGAACAAATTCATGAGGAAAGGAATTCTCCAAACATTGGTTCATCAGGTTCTTTCTACTCAGAATATGTACCCGGTGCTGAGCAAGGAAGAAGCATATTGGCAACCCTACAAGATCCAGCTTGCGCTATCTTAACAAGAAATCAACGAACTCATAAGTTTGTTCCAGGCGCAACTGCTACGAGCGCAGACACAAAAAGAAAGGAGTCTACCGGCGAAGAAACGCACACAAGTTCAAGGGGCTCAGAGGTAAAAATTCTTCCCAGAAATACAAATACCCCTCCATCTCCTTTCGATTTTGTTGAGTTCTGTAAGTCTTCAACTGTTTCTATCTCTTCTCTTGATTTCCTGAAGATGAATCCTAGAGAACTAGATAAGTTGGTGAAACATGTTAAAGGGGAAAATTATACAAGCCCTCAAGCAGATAAACCCTTTATAGGGGAAACCACCAGCACTCAAGAACCTTTTGTTTTCCAACCCCAAGACACCCCCCAAGTTCCAGAAGGATGTCAGCCCATAAATTCCATCAAAAATGAGTACGAAGAGAAAAAGCCAAACCCATTTTATGTCTCTCTTCTATTGAATGGTCAAAAGTTAAGTAATTGTATTATTGATTCTCGTGCTTCTGAAAACATAATGCCTGCCCCCGTAGCTAAGGCTTTGGACTTACCCTTAACCAAAACCTTCGTTCATTGTTACTCTATGGATGGTAAAGAAGTGCCATTAAAGGGTCAGATCAAAGATTGTCAAGCTGTCCTAGCTGCATACCCTGACAAACGGCTAAAACTCACTATTTTAGTAGTTGATATCCCGGCTAGTTATGGAATGTTGCTCAGCAGAACCTTCTGTAAGGACTTGGGCGGGGATATAAAAATGGACTGGTCCGAAGCCACAATTCCTGTGGGTAAAAGGAAGGTAAAGCTAGAACCTGAACCTAAGAATAATTATACCGTGATACCCTCTGATGAACCCAGAGCCCAAATCCTGTATGAAGAATGCAATTTTGGGAATTATGTCATCCTAACTGATTCAGATAAAGATATCCAAATCAAACCTTAGTTGGAAGAAGACATTTGGAAAATGGAGTTTGACGAAAGCTGCTCTAACTCAGGTTCAGGTGCTGGAGTGGTCCTTTTCCCTCCCCATGGAGAGTGCATTCCTTTTTCTTTCAAGTTAGATTTCAAAAACACTAACAACACCGCAGAATATGAAGCTTTGTTGTTAGGTCTGGAGGAGTGTAGGTTTAGGGGGGTCAAAAAGCTGATAGTGAAAGGAGACACTAAATTGATTGTCAAACAGGTTCGGGGGCAGTTTTCTGTAAGGAATGAGAAATTGAAGCATTACAGAAACCTAGTCTGGGACGACATAGATTTTTTTGATGCCTTTTCCATTGAGTATATTCCTAGGAATCAGAATACCAGAGCAGATTCTTTGGCTGTATCTGCCTCCTTGCTCTTGCCACATCCTGATTTTAAAACTAAGAAATACCAGATTGAAA
>MU228104.1:5628820-5654243 GCA_018584345.1 Thuja plicata
TCCTAGGGGTAAAGGCTTTAATGAGAATTTAATTCTCCTATGTAGGCCTCCTTGGAAGATTGTGCCCTAATTTCATATAAAAGGGAAGCTTTCTCTCTCATTTTCTCTAAGTCTTCTAATCAAGCATTTAGCATTCCTAATTGAGATCAAGCATTATCAAGTGAAGTTCAAAAAAGAAATATTTCAAGCAAGCATCCATTTTCATGAAGGAGATCCATTGGAGGCCATTGAAGGATTGAAGCTACATGGTGCCCTTTTGGTGATCTCTCCATCCATCTTCTTCCAAGCCTCTTCCAAATTCAAGAACCCATTCAAGACTTGGTGTTTGAGATCTACAAGCAAGAGATTGAAGACATCCTACCTTTCTACATCCCACATTTTGAAGCATACTTGTGGATTCAATGATTCGAATCCTCCACAAGGAATTTTACAAGCAAGGTGAATTTATGCATTTACTTTATTCATTTCTGCAATTTCAATGACATATATTTGAGGTTAATTCCAAAACCAGGGTTTGACCAAGGTAAACCCCTCCCCCCCCAACAAACAATCTCCTTTTTTCTTGCAAGTACAGGTACAAAACAGTTGATTTGAGACCAGATCTGGATACCCTTTTCGAAAAACTTCTGAGATCCGCGAACAGAGTCAGTTTTGGATCTGTGCAGGTCAGGGTCGACATTATTGGGTCAGGGTTGACATTTGTGGGTCAAGGTCGACCTTTTTCATAAGACGACATCAGAACGGAAAAATATTTCTAGGTTTTGTTCATCTCTGCATTCCGGTTCGGGATCAACTGTTAGTTTTTCTAGAAACTCAATACAGACCTCAGAAAACAACATTCTTTGATTTGCAACATTTCAAGGTTAGTGCATTTCTCCCATCTCTTTAATTACTATCATATATCATTTCTATGCATATAATTAACAGAATTTAAGGTATCTCCTTTGTTATTCTCCCTTCCAAATAGTTGATTCATTTGTGTATTAGCCCTTCTTTTGGGTTGATCAACTTGCATCTTCCATTTGTGCATTTGAGGATAAAGAGGAACATCTTATCTTCTCCTTAATCACAATTGAAATACTTAATCAATATAATTCAATTAGGGTTAAGGAATTCAATACATTCTAGACAACTTAAAGAACATTTTACAAATCAACACTTTACATTTCAAGATAATCAATTCACAATCAATCTATAAATCAAATCATAATCATATCTTACATTTTAGTAACATAATCAACTCAAAAACACCTCCAATTTCATATGTTACAACAACATAGTGAGTGTTAGGTCAAAAGACAAATTTTTGGTTTTAAATCCTCTAACAAGGTCACACTTAACAGTGTGTATTGTAACCTTTAACAGGGTTGGATCTTCACCGAGCTCACTTTAGAAGAGTGAAAATATTTTAGGTTACAAGTCCCTGGTGGTTTTTCCCATATTGGGTTTCCACGTTAACATTATGTGTCAAATGTGTAAATGTTTCATTGCATTGATATTTTGTTTTACACATTATTGAAACTGGATTGGTCAGTTAACTCTAAGTTTATTTGCTGCTACTCAGTAAAGTGAAGAAAATATAAATAGTATATCTTACTAAGAAGCTTATATTTGTTAAAGTTATTAATGCATACATCTTGATGACATTTGGACTGTAAGATAACTGGGGTATTATATTTGAGAGATAAGTTTTTTGGTTGGATCTTATGGAAGTATTTTTAAGGTCACTAATTCACCCCCTCCCTCTCAGTTATTCTAATAGAACCCTTTGATACATAAGAATAAATTGATGATTAAATTGGGCAATAGAGTCTTGAGGTGTCCTTCTCACAATGGAAAAATAAAACAATGAATCTTGTGCACCTATGTTGGGATCAAACTGAATTAAGAATGGATTTTCTATTTCAACCCATGAAAAATAAAATTGGGTGGAAGTCTCAAATACCATGGAATTTTTACAGCATGAAATGTCCTGACAAATAGTTTACAAACAACATATTCATTTTTCAATTTTAAGAAAAAAATATTAGATCCTTGCAAATCCTTACACGATTCGTAGCATTTTATCCATTATTGGGGAAGAACAAAGGAAGCCTATTGTGTGCATGGAAATGAATCTCATGGAGACCTCCTAGTATACACAAAGGACTACCCATTGAAGCTAGATTTTCCCAAGATCCAACTTATTCAATTAAACATTACCAAGAAAATTTTTGGGGCCCTCCTTCTAGCGCCACTTCTGTTGAGTGTTATTTTTACACAAGTCAATTGCTAGGAATTCGAGATCTGAATTCTCCTCTTGAAAGAATAGTTAATTTACTCCCAAGGTTCTCTATTATCGTGACACAACTACTTGGAAAGCTCAGTCAAAGATAAATGTGAATGTTCATAAGGAGGCCTTTGCTGGTACGATTCAACCTTAGGCCATAAAACAAACTTTAGCACTTTTTGTATTTTCTCAATGTTCAATGTATGTAATTTCCTAACAATGCAGATCTAATTAAAAAACTTACGATGATTTCCTATCTTAACGAATTTCTAAAAAAATCAAAAGGCTGAGTAGCAAGAATTATAAGAAAATGTGCTGGAAATCAAATCTAATAGACAGGAATTGTTGTTGAATCACACTTGCAAATTAAATGATAAAAAGATGGAAACCCGCAAAACACAAATCAGATGAACTCACAATTTCATGTTAAGAAGATGCAATCTTTTGGAGAAACTTTACCTAGATGCAAGATTTTTCAAAATCTATCAAATCGTGAAGCCACCAGATGTATGCTCACATGAGACAATTTATCTTTAAACCAATAGAAAAAATATTTCCAATCATTTTTCACAACAAGATGAGATAATACCGATAAGCTCTAAACTAATTGATTAGAGATACATTCACAATAAAACGCAATGGGCTCTCTAAAAATAAATGAACAAACATGCATATATTCATTAATTTTGCATAGACAGTAGAAGACTCATATCATGAATGAATCACCAACAATATATAGCTTTATTGCATAAAATATCTGGCTCTAATTACATCTCTGTGATGAAGTTTTATAGTGCTTGCACTTGGAAAATAAGAAACCCGTAGCTAGGGTTTCATCTACACAAAAACATGGCGTAATAAAACTAAATCTGTTGTTTAACAAAGAAAAATTACTCCTAAACTTATTGCTAGCATGTTTCAAAGGATTCCCATCTATGTGTACATCAAATACATGCAAAGTTGGACTGGAATCAACCCCTAAAATGAAGGAAATAAAATTGTAGTTCCACTGTTTATTCTTCTTGTTTGCACATGATTTGAATTTTACCTTGTTATTCACGCCAAAAATGCATGGATCTAACTACTCTTCTGATGTGTAACTAATAGAAGACCCCTTGACATGTAAAAATGACCTCTAGCTTGCATGTAATCTACCCACAAAATGATTCTATATGAAAAATACAACTCAAAAATGTGTGCACAGGAATTTTGAGGCTACGGACCTCCGAAAAAATGCTACTCTGAAAAAATGACCAAGTCTATAAATATGATGACCCTATATTTTCGGGGTTGTGGACCTCCAAAGAATGCAACTCTGAAAAATGACTAAGTCTGGAAATTTGATGACCCTAGATTTTCAGGGTTGTGGACCTCTAAAAAATGACTAAGTTTGGAAATTTGATATCCCTAGTTTTTCGGGGTCGTGGACCTACAAAAAATGCAACTCTAAAAATGAACTTGAAATTTGATGACCCTAGGTTTTTCGGGGTTGTCGACCTTCAAAAAATGCAACTCTAAAACATGACTAAGTATGGAAATTTGATGACCCTGGATTTTTGAGGTTGTAGACCTCCGAAAAATACAACTCTAAAAAATGATTAAATCTAGAAATTTAATGACCCTAGATTTTCAGGGTTGTGGTATTCCTTATAATGATACTTCATTGGAGGGATGATTTTCATACTCAAAATTTTGCATGTAGAAGAAATCATCAGTAATATTTTATTGAAAATAAGTAACTACTCTAAGAAACTAATCTAATTACGCAGGAAAACACCCCCCAAAAAGCAGCTAAAAACCCTAAAATTGGATAAAATCTAGTTTTAAAAATAGACTTTTGAGCTCACTAGATTTTTGCACTATCAGACCTTCATAGTTCAAAAAGATAAATGGATTGTGAAAGTGTGAAAGCCCAATGTGTGTGCACATGTGAAACAAGAAACTCAAAGGTCCCTTCCTCCTTCGGAGCTTCAGAGTGTGAAACTCATGAATCTACAGAATAATCTAATCTTAGAGATTACTGAGAGGGAGGTTGAATCAAAAATCTACCAAATAGTCCAATCTTAATAACCACTTATACTTAAACCATCATTCACAAGATTAACCATATATTCAATAAATGAAAACCATAAAGATGCAAGTCCTTTGACACATTTGACATACAAATTTATCTCATGGAAACCCAAATAGGAAAAAAACCATGGTGGGAATTAGTACCCACTAAATGATGTACTCTTATGAAGTACACCCTGTGAGGAGCTTAACCTTTTTAGGAGTTTACAACAACATTTTTAGGTTCTACCTAGTTAAGGGATTTTCCTTAGACCTATTAGGACCTTTACCCGGTTAAGAGTAGCCTTGTTAGAGGGATTTAAACACTTGTCAAAATGTCATCTTGTTAGAGTATTTATAACAAATATATGTTAGGATCTACCCTATTAAGGGATTTCACCTGTTACAATTGTTAGGGAACAACATAAATAATGATATGTAAAATAGCACTACCTCTTCTTAATCAGATCTGCTAAAGCACACAATCTCTTCTCAACACACTTAAATCTTCTTTGGCTTGATCACAACTCGCACTTTGCACCGCACTTGTCTTAACACATGATCAACACATTTTACCTTCAACTTAATCCATTATATAATAAAATTTTAAGTCCACCGCTTTAATCAAACCCTAAAATAGAATATCAAAACATCTCACTCAAATCCAATGTGCCACATAACAAAATTAAATACACAAAACATATTTCCAAGACCGCATCGGTTAATACAATGATTTACATAGGATGTTGTGTCAAGGAGTCAAACACGTTTTGACCAAACACAAGCTTCCTCAAGAAAATTCTCCACACGCTACCATCAAACAATGTGATGCAAAATCATCACCTCCAATCATGAAAACACGTCACCAGATCATGACTAACTCAATTGACTTCACCACAACCTCAACACCGATCACCGATCAAAGATTCATTAGTTGTCGCTCAAGAACAAAAACTCTATAACTTGGTAAAAACTCTATCTCTACTCACCGATCATCTATCCTTCACACCGGTCACTCAAATTATTTTTGGTTGTAAATGTAGCATCTAAACATTGTTGAACACCATATATTGTGACTGCACCACAAGATATAAAAAATATTTGACAAGACATTCAAATCAACTATCACTTGTCATTAACTATTTTAGCAGTTACACTGCAATACTTTAACCGATCACAACTTTCTCATAAGATCGCTTTAGCAGTAGCGGTCATGCGTTAGACATCCAGAGACACACCTAAGTCTCCCATAAAGATAAAAACCACTGAAATTCACTGCAACTCTTCATTCAACATAACTATGCTTGGCAACATACTAAGAACACAAAGTCAATAGTTGACATCAATGACATGACAATATCTAATCATCTTGTAATCAAATCAACTCTTCATGACATCTCCAAAACTCACTTACTATCACTTAATCATATATTCCAACAATATCCCCCTTTGGCATTGATGGCAACACTCTATACAACACTCTCTACCTCACTAATGATGGAAACACTCTTCCTTAAAAATGTTTCCACTTCCGTCTTTCACCAGTTCTGTAATTACTCACCCTTTAGCATACATTCATTATCCAATACCATACATTCTCCCTTTAGCATACATTATTATCCCCCTTTGACAACCATTCCAAAGGCATCAATCACACCTTATATCTATTATTTTATACCTGACTAACCAAAATTTATGACTTCATAGACTACTCCCCCTAAGGAGTATCCGCACAACATCAATCCAAACATAACGATATTCAATGAATACACTAGGATTGATGCAATTGCATCTTATTCTAATTCAACTCAGATAGGGTAATGGCCCCCAACCTACCTCTTACATACTCAAATGTATCCTTAGGCAATGGTTTTGTGAAAATATTAGCAACATTCTCTTTAGTTAGCACATACTCCAATCTTACTTCCTTTTCTTGTACATGTTCTCTAATAAAATGATATTTGATAGCTATATGTTTAGTCTTAGAGTGCATCATCAGTTACTTTGAAATATTAATAGCACTTTTATTGTCACAATAGGTGACCATCGGTTCAATTGCCTTCTCCTGAATTCCTTCCAAAATTTGATTGATCCATACTACCTTTGTACAATTAATTACAACAACAACATACTCAAATTTAGCTATTGATTGTGATATAAAACTCTACTTCTTGCTTGTCCAGGATACAAGCCTCTTACCAAGAAAGAATGCACCTCCACTTATGCTCTTCCAATCATCAAAATTACCTGCCCAATCAACATCAGTAAAAACATTCAAAGAGACATCACCTTTATGTCCATATCAAAGACCATAGTCTTATGTTCCCTTAAGATATTTGAAGATTCTCTTTACTACAACTAAATGAGATTCCTTAGGATTAGAAGAAAATATTTCCACTAATCCAATTGCATGTGTTATGCCCGGTCTGTTGTGCACTACATACTTTATCTTATCGATCATGGACCTGTAAAGTGTCTCATCCACCTCTTTAGATTCATCTTCCTTTGATAAGTTGCAACTGGTTATGATAGGGGTACCAACCGGTTTTGAGTCTTCTAACACAAAATTCTTCAATATTTCCCTTACATATTTGGACTCGCTTATATAGATACCATTTTTCATCTGTTGAACCTACAATCCAATGAAGAATTTAATATCACTAATCATAGACATCTCAAATTCTTTCTTTGTCTCATCTACAAATAATCAGGTCATCTCTTCATTGCCACCAAAATATATATCATCTACAAATATCTTAGCAATGAAAAAAAATCATCTTTCTCATTCTTCAAATATATATTACCTTTTGAATTAGCAAATCCTTCAGGTTGTTCAATGCATACCATTTCTTTAGAAATATCATTAACAAAAGTTGACTTAACATCCATTTGATATACCTTTACTCCTTTGTAAGCAACATATGAAAGCAATATCCTTACACCTTTAAGTCTGTCCATTGGGGAAAATGTGTCACCATAGTCTAGGCCTTCATCCTGTGCATATCGTTTGCACACCAATCTTCCCTTGCTCCTTACCACTTCACCTATCTCATTCATCTTGTTTCTAAAAATCCACTTAGTACCAATCATATTCTTGTCCACCAGTCTGAGCACTAACATCCAGGTATTGTTCTTCTCAATCTTCTCTAATTCTTCTTCCATAGCTTTCACTCAATCTTCATCTTTCAATGCATCTTTAGCTATTTTAGGCTCAAATTCAGATAAAAAAACAAGTACATTCTCTTTCCTTCCTTCTTTTTAACACACCAACATTTCTGTCACCAATCATTTGATCAGGGGAGTGATTCAACTTTACATATTTTGGAAATATCGATTCAGTTATAGGAGTTTCTCTGACTATATGTATCAGTTCATGTTCATTGACCTGTCTCTCCATAGGTACTTTTATAGTGTCCTACTCCACCGACTGTACATATAAAAACTCATGATAGTCTTCTAGTTCCTTCTTGCTGGATTCATCATTTTTCTCAAAAAAATCATATTTTCTTATATTAGCACTTTCCACTATCTTATTTGTTCTCTTATTCAAGCACTTGTAGGCTTTTATCTTAGAGGAGTATCCTAAGAATATCTCTTCATCACTTCTTGGGTCAAACTTACATGTATTTTCATCTCTTTTTATGTAACATCTACTGCCAAATTTTTTGAAATAACTTATACATGGTGATCTACCATATCACAGCTCATAGGGAGTTTTTTTGTTCCTTTCTTCAACCAAACTTTGTTTAATGTGTAAACAACAACACTCACTGCTCCTCTCCAATATTTTTTTACAACACCCTTTTGAATCATTAATGTCCTAGCACAATCAATGATAGACTTGTTTCTTCTTTCAACAATACCATTCTGTGGAGGCGTTCTAAGAGCTGACATTTGCCTTCTAATTCCTTGTTCTTCACAATATGTAGTAAACTCATGTGAAGTAAACTCACCTCCTTTGTCAGATCTGAGACATTTTAGAGTCTTACTAATCTCCTTCTCTACTCTAGCTTTCTAAATCTTAAACATGTGAAAAGCCTCAGATTTGTCTCTTAAAAATATAACCCACATCATTCTAGAATAATCATCAACAAGCAACATGAAATATCTATCACCATAGTAACTCCAACTTCTAATAGGACCACACAGATCAGTATGAACCAGATCTAAAATACTTTCAGAAGAATAATTTTTACTGATGAAACTAGAACTAGTTAAGCTGGCATATTGCGCACATTATATTGTCTGGTTTCACTAGGTTAGGAAAACCTCTTACTATTTTCATCTTACTAAATTTGATTAGGTTATCAAAATTTACATGAAAAAACCTCTTATTCCATAACCAACAATCCACCTTAGCAATTAGACAACTCTTAATAGTAGAATTCAGATGGAATAAGTTACCTTTAGTTTGTTCATCAGTAGTAATCAGTTCTCCTAATTTTCCAATAATCCTGCATATACCTCCATTGAACTCCAATCTAAAACCTTTGTTATTCAATTGAGAAACACTTAACATATTGTATCTTAGATCATCAACCTAGTAAACATCATCACAAATTGTTTTATCATTCAAAGAAATAGATCCTTTACCTTCTACCAAATAGTGAGCATCATTCCCAATTCTTACCGAGCCTCCATCACATTCTTCCAACTTTATAAATTTTCTTTTATCATCGTTCATGTGATGAGTGCATCCACTATCAATAATCCAGTTACCACTGTGATTCTTACTAAAGACCAAAGCTTTCTCACCTTATTCTAAGGGTTCTTCCTTTACTCCAACAAACACAATTTCTTCTTCATCTCTTTCATCAGATTCCTCATCGATAATACCTTCCTCATCTAGGAAGCATACTTTCTTGTTCTTATCCTTGAATCTTCTTGGTTTCTCCATCCTATCATTGTCGGGGCACCTAGAAGCAATGTGTCCAATTTTATTACATGCAAGGCACTTCAAAGGCAACTTACCTTTATATTTACCTTTTCCTCTAGGCATCCTTTTAGCAAATAAAGCTTCCATTTCCTCATGATCTCTTTCTTCAAATAAGATAGATTCATAATAATTAGAGTAACATGATGAAGAACTATTAGATGTCTCCTTTCCTTTCTTGGATGGTGCAAGAGTCAATGAAGACTAGAAAGAAACTTTAACTTTTGACAAACTATTATCATAATTTCTTAACTCAAATGTAATTAATTCCCTATTAAAGCATCAAGAGTAACAATAAAAGTTCCTAGAGATCTTAGCTCTTGAATAGCTGTAATCCTAATACCATAATGAGGCAATAGAGTGCTTAACATTTTTCTTACCACATTCTCCTCAATAAGATTACCACCAGCATGTCAGATAGCAACAACAACTTCTTTTATTCTTTGGCTATATTGTTCAATGTTATCATTTTATTGCATCCTCATATCATCATACTTTCCTTTCAAAGTTTCAAAATTTTCCTTCTGCACATGTGGATCACCACCATGGACATTCCTTAGCTTCTCCCACATCTCATTAGGAGTATCCAAGTCTTTGAGATCAATAAAATTTGCATTTGAAAGAGTACTATCAATGACTTCCATAGTAGCAGTATGTTCTTGTCTTACCTTCAATTGATCTACAATCAGGGTTCTTGAAGGGACAGATACCTATTTTCCACATGATCCCAATACTGATCACCCATACCTTTAAGGTAGATCTTCATCTGACCACACCAAACTGAGTAGTTCTCTCTTGTGAATTTAGGACCTTCCTTTCTCATCATCTTCAAATCTTTACCTCAAGATATTAAGCTTCACCACTATAGAGGACCAAAGCTATGATACCAATTGTTAGTCCTAAGATAATATTACTGAGAGGGGGGTGAATCAGGAATATACCTAATAATCCAATCTTAATAACCACTTATACTTAAACCACCATTCACAAGATTAACCATATATTCAATAAATGAAAACCATAAACATGCAAGTCCATCCACACATTTGACACACAGAGTTATCTTGTGGAAACCCAAATAGGGAAAAAACCATAGTGGGAATTAGTACCGACTAAATGATGTATGCCCTGTGAGGAGCTTATAATGGCACTGTTAGGTGCTACTCGGTTAAGGTATTTTCCTTAGGAATGTTAGGATGTATACCCTATTAAGAGTAGCCTTGTTAGAGGACTTTAAACACGTGTCAAAGTATTCCCTTGTTAGAGGATTTACAAAAAAGATCTGTTAGGATCTATGCTGTTAAGGAATTTAACCTCCTGCAATTGTTAAGGAACAACATAAACAATGATCTGTGAAATAGAACTACCTCTACTTGGTTAGATCTACTGAAGCGCACAATCTCTTCTCAACACACTTAAATCCTCTCTAGCTTGATCCCAACTCACACTTTGCACCACACTTGTCTTAACACATTATCAACACATTTTACCTTGAACTTCATCCATTATATACTGAAGTTTTAAGTCCACCACCTTAATCAAACCCTAAAATAGAATTTCAAAATATCACGCTCAAATCCAATGGGCCACATACCAAAATTAAATACACTAAACATATTTCCAAGACCACATCGGCCAATACAATAATTTACATAGGATGTTGTGTAAAGGAGTCAAACATGTTTTGACTAAACACAAGCTTCCTTAATAAACTTCTCCACATGCTACCATCGAACAATGTGATGCCAAATCATCACCTCCAATCATGAAAACATGTCACTGTATCATGACTAACTCAACTGACTTCACCACAACCTCAACATCGATCAACAATCAAAGATTCATCAACTATCACTCAACACAAACTCTGTAACCTGATAACAACCCTGTCTTTACACACCGATCATCTATCCTTCACACCAATCCCTCAAATTAGGTATGGTTGCAACTGTAGCATCTAAACACTATTGACCACCAAATCCTATGACCGCACCACAAGATATACAAAAAATGTGATAAGGCATTCAAACCAACTATCACTTGTCACTAACTATTCTAGCAGTTACACTATAATACTTCAACCGATTACAACTTTCTCATAAGATCACTTCAGCAGTAGCAGTCATGCATTAGACATCTAGAGACACACCTAATTCTCCCATAAAGATAACAACCACTAAAATTCACAGCAATTCTTCATTCAACATAACTATGGTTGGCAACATACTAAGAACACAAAGTCAATAGTTGACATCAATGACAACATAATATCTTATCATCTTGTAATCAAATCAACTCTTCATGGCATCTCCAAAACTCACTTAACATCATTGCATAAGATATGCCAACAATTTCAAACTCTGAAAAATCTGACAAAAGTCCAGCCAAAGTTCAGCAAAACTTTGGATCTTCGAACTCCAAAAAAATTAGTGGAGCTCCCAATTGCAAAACTTCGAAAGGCTAGAACTTTGAAACTTTGAAAGTCCAGTGAAAGTTCAGAACTTTAGACTCTGAAATTTTGAAAGTTCAACAAAGTGCTAGAAGGGATTCCACACTTAACCTAGAAATCAAAATAGGAAAGAAAACTAACAAAAAGGGAAAAACTCAGGACCAAAAAAGGAAAAAGAAGGGAAAAGACTTACAAGGAAACCAAAGATGATACCCAACTATCAGGAGCCTCCCTAGGGGCCCACAATCTGACTCATCAGATACCTGGTCCTTTTAACCTTAAAAGACTCTAAACCACTCAAAATTCCAAAATACTTAAAAAAGGGAGTCTCCATTAGGCCAAGTGGCTAAAATGGGGTGTGAGTTGTGGAGGCACAATAATAACATATTACAATATTCTTGCAAAGAAATCTCCTCATAGGAGTATCACTAACCAGAGATGTGGATGTAGTTGAATATCTATAAGACTCCAACACACACCCTCCATCTCATGAACCTAATATATAGAAGATACAATACAATAAATTGTCAAATGACATTACAAAACCATGGGCTAAAAACCACTTATAAAGTGAAGCCCATCTTATGTTCAATCAAAGATTCCCTATGATGTGTCAAACACACACCAAAATGTGTAGCTCCTTTCTACAACTCATTTATGTGTTCAACATATTTTTACATTTCCTTCAGGAGATTAAACTTTTAGAGACCATAAGTTTTGAACTAAATGTCTTATTAAAAAATCATTTGAAATGAAATAAAGCTTTTGGTGTGTTTTATCAAGCTCTAACCTACTAAACTAGTTACAAACAATTTTGGGCCATTTCAAAGCCTCTAAAATTGAAATCATAACATTTCTTTAACAACTTACAAAAATAGAAACTTTAATATCTCAAAATATTGACATGATCTTGCAACCAAAATATATTGACATGCTTATCTATCCCATTTGAACCTTTGGGAAAAGTTTAGGGAAAAATTTGTGCTCAAATGTAAACATACAATAAATAGTAACTGCATGTAAATGCAAGGTTGAGACAAATTTTATTAATATTATACACATTCATACATATACAAGAAGTATTGTGTACCACTATAACTTCATCTAAAAATACAAATTAGTTTAACTCTTGTATTTTTTCCTAAACATCTTGTTTTTCCACTTCAACAAGGAAACTTGTCAAATCCCATCTACTATTTACTAACTAATGAGTCTATATTTAGGAACATTCAAAATTTTTAATATTATACCCTATTAGGGTAGACTTTCATAGGATGACCTCTACTCAAAATATGAAAAAGACAACCCAATTGAACAATTTTGGCCTTGAATTTTAGTTGCATTTTCTTGTCCCTTTTAAGTTTCCAAATATAGATCGTACACTTGCATTCTATTGGAGGTTCATATTTCTTTGGATTTGGCACTTCAACAATGAATGTGTACTTTGAAACCCAATCCATTTGAAAAATTCTTCTCATTTCCCTCTCACACCCCAATTTTGATTTTTCTTTTATTTTCCTTTTCTATGTACTTCCACCACCACCATCTGCAATATTGGCAACATCATTAGTAACATTGTCAGGAACAACATCTGTGGCATTGTCAACGACATTATCTGTGACATTATTATCCAATTCAATTGACTTAGTTCAACTACCTTGGGTATCTATTGCAACATTATCTGTGACATTGACATCTATATAAATTAATACATTTCAATCTTCTACAGATGTGTGTTCTTATTCATTAATATTAGGCGCAACAATTGATGTTGTGGCTTTTTATGATGGACCATGAAAGCATGACATTATTTTTCTATTTTTGCATTTTGACGACCTCCCGTCAATAGCTTTAGGAGTATTGTATGCTCTCTGAATCTCTCTCAAAACAAAATCTGCAAGAAATGTCTTCTTCTTTAAGAAGGAATCTAAGATTATATAGATATCTAATTCATTGGGAAAACACTAATAGACCAATAAAAATGGCAAACACTAACAAATAAATAATATTATAATAATGGATACCCTGTAAATACTAACAAGGAAAAATGGAAAAAACTAATTCCTAATAGATGAGTTACAAGAATCCTCTATAAAAATGAACAAAAAATGGAAAACACTTATAGATAAATAATCTTATAACCATATAAAAAAATTGTCGGTTAATGTTAAGTTTAAACATGGTATGCTATACAACAATGCCTAAAGTTGCAAATTGTTTATGATATGAATTGAGAGCCTCTAGAGTCTGAATTGAACAGAATGTGTCAAGTCCATTGGCCCACTGAGAGGGGGGGGTGAATTAGACAAAATCAAAATCAAATACTTAAAATTAGCTCACTAATTCACTCAGTATAACTGAATAGAATAATGACCGACTCACCAAATAACTTTAATAACTTAAACAATGATACATCTCATAATAATCTGAAAATCAATCATTCAAACTGAGTTAACACCATATTTAACAAGGAAACACAATAAGGGAAAAACCTCTATGGGAATTGTGGCCCACAATAAAAATGTACCCTTCTTAAGTACGCTTGCTTAAGAAATTATCCTATTAATAATTACAAACACATTTGCTAGATGTGACCTTGTTAAGGGATTTACCTCAGATCTGTTAAGATCTTCACCCTATTATGAGTGGCCTTGTTAGAGGTCTTTAAACACTCTTTTGGAATTTCACCTACTTCTAAGATTTACAAATAGGACTGCTAAATCCACTCGGTTAAGATATTTTTCTCTGTTACAAATGCTAATAAGCAACAATAAAACTTTGATTTGTAAATATAGAAACTACCTTTTCTTGGGTCAGATCCTTTATTCTTGCATGAATAATGGCATCACATACTCCATTTGTCTCTGCTCTAGACTGTAGATTCTGCTCTTTCTGCTTCTCTTCTCTACTATGTAACTTTTGTTCTTCAACTTCTTTTGCTTCTCAATTCAACTCACTAGCTTTTTTTCTCTCATTAGTTCTCTTCCTTTATATAGAAAAATGTTTTCCTCTTAATCTCCTTGCTTAGGTTTTCCATTATTTTCTCTTATTCATTCGATCATCTTCTTCAAAAATCTCATCTCGGTAAACCATTTAAATTTTACGTCGCAACTTGAACTTTTTCTTGGAACTCAAACAATCAGGTTTAACCACTTAATCTTCACCTTAGATATTCTTATTGAATTTTCTCACTCGCAGATCTCATAAAAAAATTCCTTTATCCTTATCTACATCCATATCATCATAGCTTCATATTAAATTTGATCTTATCATCATTCTCAATCAATATCCTATACTCGGTAACTTGCCTTGCAACTTGGTAACTATCTCCATTCACTGCTCGATGCCTAACTCATTCTCATTTCTCGGTAACTGAAACCAACTAACACAAGTCTATACCAACTAAATCTATCTAGCTCGATAGAGTAACTCTTTCTAGTCATAACTTAACTCTTTGCAATCTTTGAATTAATCAATCAAATGTACTGACTTGATAACATCAAATGTATAGTAGCAAACAACTATATCAACATTACTTCATCATTGTCTGATCTATATTTGTCACCCATTTAACTTCTCCTTCTTATGATATGGTAACTTAATATAAATTGGTAATCAATTGCTTGACATCAATAAAAAAATAACAACTGATCTAACCATTCCTATAAACATGTATACTCGGTATCACTCAATCTTCATCGTCTCAATTAGTTGATTTAAAATCTCCCTCTTTGGCATTGATGGCAACACTATAGTATTACTAAAGCAATTGATGATGGAAACTCTCAATATAGTCAACCTCTGTCATTACTCCCTCTGAGTTGATAGTTTTGTTTTCGATTCAATTCTTGCTTTCTGATCATCAAACTATTCTCCCTCTTGGATAAATATTCTGATACTTTTCTTTCTGATTCTCTTTCATGAGTAAATAGTAGTCATTATTCTCTTCCTCTTTAATCAATATCTCCCTTATGTATATATGTCATCAATTTATTCTCTCCCTCTTTGACAATAATGCCAAAAATTCATACTCCTGAAAACTTGTTTCAACAGTGGATTATACCTTACATGTACAAATATTAATTGAATATAGAAATCTCCACACAACTTTAGGAATCACCTAAAGTGTGTCATACTAACATCAATTCAGAAATATTTTCTAATAAAGTATAGAATTGATGTAGCATGCCTCATGCTCTTAGTGAATATTGGATAGGGGAAGAACCCCTAGTTTACCTCTGAGATACTCAAAAGCATCTTTTGGTATTGGATTTGTAAAGATATTAGCCAGTTGTTCCTTTGAATTTACATACTCCAATATCACATTTTTATCTTGAACTTGTTCTCTCAAGTAGTGATACTTGATAGAAATGTGCTTGGTCTTTGAATGCATAACCGGGTTCTTTGATATGTTGATAGCACTTGTGTTGTCACAAACAATAGTTATAGGATTTGAGATAATCTCTTGCATACCTTCAAGTAGTTGTTTGATCCAAACAATGTTTGCACAATTCATGGCAGCAACAACATATTTTGCCTCAGCAATAGACTGTGAAATGCAACTTTTCTTCTTGCTTAGCCATGTGACCAATCTTTCACCTAGAAATAATGCTCCTCTATTGGTACTTTTTATGTCATCAATATTTCCAGCCAAATCTGCATCTGTGTAGACTTGCAGATCAAAAATACCTCCTTTCTTGTACAATAAACCAAAATATTCAGTTCCTTTCAGATATCTAAAGATTCTATTAACTGCAGACATATGTGTTTCCTTAGGATAGAAGAAAATATTGCAACAATCCCAACTGTGTGTGCTATATCAGGTCTGTTGTGAACAACATACTGCAATTTACCAATCATGGATCGGTAAAGAGTATTATCCACCTCTTGTGTCCCGTCTTCTTTTGACAATTTACATCCTGTGATCATCGATGTTCCAACAGGCTTGGAATCTTCCATACCAAAAGTTTTGAGGATCTCTTTGATGTACTTAGCTTGTGTAATATAGATCCCTTCTGCAACTTGTTGTATCTGTGGACATAGAAAGAACTTAATCTCTCCAATCATTGACATTTCAAACTCTTTTCTCATTTCATCAGCAAATGCCTTACATAAGATGTTATTGCCTCCAAAAATAATATCATCAACAAAAATTTTAGCAATCAAAACCTTGTTGTCACTGTCACACTTCAAATAAACATTACTATTGTCACTTGTTCTTTGAAATCCTATTTTGATTTGATAAGAGTGAAATCTCTCATACCATGCTCGGGGTGCTTGCTTCAAACCATAAAGATCATTATGTAATTTACATACCTTGTTTTTATTTGTGCTCTCAATGAATCTTTCAGGTTGCTCAATGTAAACTTCTTCTTCAAGTATCTCATTCAAAAATGCAGACTTGACATTCATTTGATAAAATTTGAATCCTTTGTAAGCCACATAAGCTAGAAGTATTCTAACTCCTTCCAATCTAGCAATAGGTGCAAAAGTCTCTCCATAATCAATACCTTCTTCTTGTGCATAACCTTTGCAAACAAATCTTGCTTTGCTTTTGATAACTTCTCCATTCTCATTCAACTTGTTTCTGAAAATCCATTTAGTACCAATAACATTTTTATCCTTTGGCATAGATGCTAAAGTCCATGTACTGTTATTTTCAATCTAATCAAACTCTTCTTTCATTTCTTTCATCCAATCTTCATTATCTAGTGCATCTTTAACTTTATTTGGCTCAAATGTAGATATCAAACATTTATTGTCTCTTACCTTGCTTCTTGTCAGCAATCTAGCATCTTTATTTCCAATAATATTGCTTGGGAAGTGGTGCCTTCTCACATATTTTTCTAAAACATGATCGATAGGTCTTGGTGCTTCATCCTCATCACTCGGTTGTTAAGCTTCCTCCTCGGTAGGTGCACTCGGTAAGGTGTCAGGAACATTAGGTTACATACATATACAAACTTCTCATAATCTTTAGGTTCCTTTTTACTTTCTTCATCATTCTTCTCTACAAACTCATCGATTCTCACACTTGCACTTTCTACCATTTTGTTAGTAACTTTATTCAAACACTTATAGGCTTTACTCCTTGTAGAATATCCTAGAAATATCCCTTCATCCCCTTTAGAATCAAACTTTTCTTCTCTAGAATCTTTCAATATGTAACATCTACTTCCAAAATTTTTGAAATAACTCACATTAGGTTTGTGTTCATACCAGATTTCATAAGGCGTTTAATTGGTACCTTTCTTCATTTGTACTTGGTTTAATGTGTAAACATCAGTACTGCCTCCTCTCCAAAAAATTTGTGAAATACCTTTTTCAATCATCAGTTTCCTTGCACAATCAACAATAGATATGTTTCTTCTCTCAACAATACCATTCTATTGTGGTGTCCTCGGTGCTGACATCTGCCTCTTAATTATGTTTTCATTACAAAATAGTGTAAACTCATCAGATGTAAACTCACCCCCTCTGTCAGATATCAGACATTTGAACTGTCTTCATGTTTCTTTCTCAACTCTAGCCTTGTACCACTTAAACATTTGAAATGCATCAGATTTTTCTTTTAAAAAAATTACATACATCATTCTAGAATAATAATCCACAAATAAAATAAAATATATGTCTCCAGAGTAGATTTGAGTCCTCATGGGTCCATATAAATTAGTATGCACTAAATCCAACATTCCTTGTGTAACATAAGTCTTGCTTGAAAAACTAGATTTAGTCATCTTACCCATTTTACATTCTCTGCAGATAACATTTTTAGGTTTCTCTAATCTCGATAGTCCTCTAACTCTATTCTTTTTAGTCACTTTGATTAAGTTGTCAAAATTAACATTACAAAGCTTTTTGTGCCATAACCAAACATCTTCAAGTATAGAAAATAGGAAACAGTTCATAGAAGTATCAAGATAAAATAAATTACCTTTAGATTATTCTCCAGTAGCAATCAAACTCTCCTTCTTATCAAAAACTTTCACCTTTCCATCTTGAAATTCTAGTCAGTGACCTGTGTTATTTAGCTGTGCAACACTCAACAGATTATATTTTAAGCCTTCAACCCAATTAAAATCATCACACCTTGTGTTATTCAGTAGAATTATAGAACCTTTTCCTTTCACAGGTTATGGAGCATCATTACCAAATCTAACAAATCCTTCATCATGCTTATCCAAGGAAATAAAATTAAGTGTGTCACCAGTCATGTGATGTGAACAACCACTATCTGTAATCCATATTTCATTATTACTTACTTGTGATATTAGGGCTCTTGATTCTTCTTTGTTTTCTCCATTAGAATAATCTTTAATAGAAACATACACAACTTCTTCAGTGTCATTGTCATCTGAATCATCATCACTTAGTCCTCCATTAGCAATATGAAAAGATTTCTTACCTTTATTTTTGTAGTATCTGAATCTCCTGAATATGTTCTCTCTTTTGTCCTTATCTTTGTTATCTTTCTTCTCCTCATTATTTTTCTCGAGGCAGTTAGATGCAATACGACCAATCTTGTTACAATTAAAAAATTTCAAGGGTAACTTACCTCGGTATCTACCTTTTCCTCTTTGTAGTATTCTAGCCAACAAAGCTTCAAACTCTCTCTCATTCTCTTCATCTTCAGCATAATACTCTTCCAAACCACTCTGACAATTGTAAAATCTCTCACTAGAACTGCTCACATATGCATCACTAGCTTTAGAGTCCTTAGAACTTACAATCTTGAAAGATGACTTAAATGCAGACTCAGTCTTAGATGTAGCAGGTAGACTATTATCAAAAGCATTAATCTCAAATGCAACTAGCTTACCAATAGTAACATCAAGTGAAACATTCATCTGAGGAATATATTTAAACTCTTGTATAGTAGATACTCAAATAACATAAATTGGTATCAGGGTTCTCAACATTTTTCTTGTAACATCTTCTTATGTTATGGTTTCACCATCTCCTCTGATAGAATTAACAATCTCCTCAAGTCTAGTGTTGTATTGTCTTATATTTTCTCCTTATTTCATTCTTATTGAATCAAATTTACCTCTCAAACTTTTTGCTTTTGCCTTCTGAACATGTTGATCTCCACCATAGGTCAAAATAAGCTTATCCCACATTTGTTTTGCAGCAGTACATTCATCAAATTCATCATATTCCTAGTCAGTAAGTGTAGCAACAATCTCAATCATAACTTGTGTGTGCTCTTCCTTCTGTCTTTTCTCATCAAGTGTCAAAGGTGCATTCTTTGGTGCAACATATGCATTATCAAGAAAATGAAGTCCATACTCTCCTATACCAGACACATGAAATCTCATTCTAGTTTTCCATGTAGAGAATTGATCCCCATTCAACTTTGGTGCTTCCCTCTTATACATCTTTAGATCTTGACTCAAGTCCTTTTAAAGTTAACACTTCAGAGTACCAAGCTCTGATACCAATTGTTGGTCCACTGAGAGGGGTGGTGAATAAGACAAAATCAAAATCAAAATCAAAATCAAAATCAAATACTTAAACTTAGCTCACTGATTCACTTGGTAGAACTGAATACAATAATGACCAACTCACCAAATAACTTTAATAACTTAAACAACCATACATCTCATAATAATATGTAAATCAATCATTCAAACTGAGTTAACACCATATTTAACGAGGAAACCCAATAAGGGAAAACCCTCTATCAGAATTGTGACCCACAATAAAAATGTACCCTTCTGAAGTATGCTTAGTTAAGAACTTATCCTATTAAATATTACAAACACATTTGCAAGATGTGACCCTGTTAAGGGATTTATCTTAAACCTGTTAAGATCTTCACCCTGTTATGAGTGACCTTGTTAGAGGTCTTTAAACACTCTTTTAGAATTTCACCTACTTCTAGGATTTACAAATAGGACTGTTAAATCCACTTAGTTAAGATATTTTTCTATGTTACAAATGCTAATAAGAAACAGTAAAACTTTGATCTGTAAATATAGAAACTACCTTTCATTTGGGTAAGATCCTTTATGCTCGCATGAATACTAGAATTACACACTCCATTTGTCTCTTCTCTAGACTGTAGATTCTACTCTTTCTACTTCTCTTCTCTGCTCGGTAACTCTATTCTTTAGCTTCTTTTGCTTCTCAATTCAACTCGCTAGCATCTCTTCTCTGATTAGTTCTCATCCTTTATATAGACAAAATTTTACTTCTTAATCTCCTTTCTTAGGTTTTCCATTATTTTATCTCAGCTTTTTGATCATCTTCTTCACAAATCTCATCTCGGTAAACCATTTAACTTTTACCTCATAACTTTAAATTTTTCTTGGAACTCAAACAATAAGGTTTAACCACTTAATCTTCGCCTTAGATCTTATTCAATTTTCTCACTCGTAGATCTTCTAATAAACTTCCTTTATCCTTATCGACATCCAGATCATCATAGCTTCATATTAAATTTGATCTTATCATCATTCTTAATAAATATCTTGTACTCAATAACTATCTCTATTCACTTCTTGATGCCTAACTCATTCTTGGTGCTCGATAACTGAAACCGACTAACACAACTCTATACCAACTGACTCTGTCTAGCTTGGTAAAGTAACTCTTTTGAGTCATAACTTAACTCTTTACAATCTTTGAATTAAAATAAAATGTACCAACTTGATAACATCAAATATATAGTAGTAAAAAACTATATGAACATTACGTCATCATTGTCTAATCTGTATTTGTCACCCATTTAACTTCTCCTTCTTATGAGATATGGTAACTCAATATAAATTATTAATCAATTGCTTGACATCAATGACAAAATAACAACTGATCCAACCATTTCTACAAACATGTATACTCGGTATGACTCGGGCTTCATCATCTACATCAGTTGATTAACAAAGTCTCACCTTTGAATGCATTTATATCAATAAAAAATGGTGATTTTTGCACCATTCTAAACACGTGAGATTAAAAATTTTGACAATTTTAAGTGGGATGTAAATACATGTTGTAGAGTAAAATTTTGGCAACTCTCTCATGCTAATAAAATGATATGTTTCAATTTTCAAGGTGATTATGGACCTACGATTACTCTTCAATAATAATTTTATTGATAAATGAGATTTTGCCTATGAAACAAATTATTTAATGTCTTTGGCACAATGGGCCCTTAAAGATAATAACTTGTGTATCAAGTATTGGAAAATACAAAGGTGGATTATTGCATGCATCCAAAAAAATTTGGGTAAAAATATTAATTACAAATTATAATAAAAGAAAATATGTTTGATGGGAAATCATTACAATGGCTATTCAAACTAGGAAGGTTGCACCTATATTATCGCAATACATTGGGAAGGAAAATAACCCACTAGGCTTAAGGAAGACTCAAGTGTTGAACATGTGTACATGTTTTACTTCACTATATGGATTATTGATTGTGTAAATGGAATGAGGAGATGAAAGACATAGAATGAATGTAAGAGAAAGAAGGGTTTTATGTCATGTAGAGGAAACAATTGACTAGGAAACCAAAGTCTGAAACCAGATCTGAGAAGCCAACACATAGACAAACCTTCACACAAAATCTTAACCCAAATTTATTATCAGGGGAGACTTAAAGTGTAGAGGACAACTTGGGTTGCCCCTACTTGTGAGAATCACCATTGATCTTCCAAAAGTTGATGTAGAGATAGGGGATTAGTAGTAGACTATCAGACCTTCCTATAACTGAATCTAAAACTTTGTCACTTGTCACTTGTCACCTACACACGAAAAATAGGGAGAATGTTGGGAGAAAGGGGTTTGCCTCTATCAACCCCCTATTTAGGAATTAACCTTAAAATCAAATTTAAATTGCATGCAAATAAAAGAAGCATGTTGTCAGTAGAAAAGGTTTGATAAGTATCTTATACCTTGATTATGTAAGTGCTTCTTGAAATGAGATCACAAGTGTTTATGATATTTCATGGTTCCATAAAACCTAAAAGGACATCACAAAAGACATGTTTGCATAATGATTTCTAGCCTTACCACAATGATGAGATGAATTTTTTGAATTATTAAATATGCTTGACTACTCCTTGGATGATTTCTTGAATGCTTGTGTATGGATTGATTGATTTCTTGATTTATTGATCCCAAAATGAGGGAGGTAGCCTTGTACCTATACCTCACGTAGCCATTTTGGGGAACAAAAATTGAAGGAGGTCAACATAAAATTGGAATCACCTAATAAAAAAATACCTCTCCTCGATTTAAGATTAGGCCCAATCTTAAATGTAAGGGTTGTCTCCCAATGTAGGGGGAAACTTGGGTCACACCCTATTTTCTAGTTTAACAAGCCAATTGAGGCTCAAATTTTAATTGGCAGTTAATATGGATATGGGGATACTTAAAATATGTGCAAAATAAAGGTGTGATAAATGGAAACGTACATAAGGCCACTATTAATGAAATAGGGCCTATGCACATGAGAGATGGTGAATGAATGAAATAATTAAATGGGGCATACCCATAATTAATATCCCACATTAATTAAATTGGGATAAAGGACTTAAATGCATAGCAAAAGTATTATAATGCATAGAAGAATGAACACACACTAAAATGGGCACTACACAAGCATGGAATTGGACACACTAGGCAATTCTTATAATTTATGACACTACATTTAGCCCCCACTTTAGCGGAGGTATGAGTCTACACTCATACACAAAGTGAAGTAGAAAAAAGAGATATGATAGAGAAGAGATGAGATCACGGGCAAGCCTTAAAGAGGTAAGGACTTCACTAATTTCAAGGGAAGCCCCAAAACCAAGGATATTAACTCACACAACCATGTGCAATGGAAAACAAAACAAAACCAACAACAAAAATAAAAAAGACACAATACAAGGGGTTAGTACTAAAAAAGGCTCCAAATCAACTAGTTGAAGAGACTTCGATGAACCAAATTTCTCAACCGCTAGTAGCTTACTTGGAATGCTATTGTAAGAGCACAAGTAGTCCCATAGGTAGCTATGAGATCATGTAAGAGAGAAGGAAGCCGTAAATATCATAGGCTAGTAAGTTGTGCTATGATAGGCAATCCATGAGAGAAAGGAGGAAGAATAAGAAATAGTCTAGCAAGCTATGTTATGCTAGTTCCAATCATTCAAAAGAGAGATCAGTGCAAATATGTAATTGATAGTCTAACAATAAGTGTTATGCTATTCAACCCATCCAAGGATAACCAAGCAAATAATTTCTTACAAGGAAATTTGACAAAAGAGAATTGTCCCAAGGAAAGCATTGTCTCTAAAGGAAATCTGCTATACATCACAAAAATATCCAAGGACAAAATTGTTTCCAAGGAAAAGTGAAAAAGGATTGTCTCAAGGAAAGCATTGTTTCTCAAGGAAAGCATTGTCTCCAAAGGAATCCTATAAAAAGTGTAAAAATATAACCAATGAAATCATTGTATCCAAGGAAATATGATAAATAATGCATGGGTGCATAAAAGGATTTACCCAAGGAAAACATTGTCTCCTTAGGAATCCACTAAATAATGCACAAGGGCATAAAAGGATTATCCCAAGGAAAGCATTGTATCCTTAGGAATCTGATAAATAATGTATAAGGGCATAAAAGGATCACCCTAGGGAAAGAAATGTCTTCTTAGGAATATGCTAAATAATGCATGGGAGCATAAAATGATTTATGAATTCATCATATAATACACAATGAGGCCGCATATATACCCCAATCCTTAAGATGGAAACATAAAGCTATGAAAACATCTCAAGGAAAAGTAGAACAATGATACCCACCTTCAACACTAAGATGATACCTCTAAAGAAACTATGTATCATAACCCTAGCAAAATAGGCATAATCAAAGGCAAGATAGTTAGGTAAAATGATATCTTGCAACATGTGTAAAGGGATCCCTAGGAAGAAGAGATAATTTTTCCAAGACATATACCTACAAGAGGAGTTCTTTAAAATAAATAACATCTTCGAGACCAAGAGGGGAGAGAGAAAAATAATTCACCTTTTAGCCACCTATTGCTAGGTAGGAAAATGAGATTCTTAATGAAGGATGACACACTTTAAGCCCTCAAGTAAGGAAATTTGTTTATAATGCGCATGATTTTTCAAATAAGGAAGAGATTGTGATTAATGATACACACCTCTTATATAAGAGAGAATCCCCAATCAATTCCATGTAAGAAAATATATCACATAATAAACAAATGCCACTTTGCCAAGGAAATTATATCCTTAGAAAAAGCTTGAAAATAAGCCTCTTCCTCCCAAGTGTAAAGGCAAGGGAAAGGATAACACATTATGTACTTGTAGACACCCAAAAATGGACAGGCTTGGGACTTTACATTAAAAAACACTAATTTTCATCTATTAATTAATGGTTTTTTAATCATTAATTAATCATCTATTTTCTTCTAAATTCTTTCTCCAAATCATCTAATCAAATTCCCAAAATTATTTAAATAATTAATTTTATTTAATTAACTAGCCTTAATTGATTAATTGCCATTAATTAATTAATTAAATTCAATTTCCTATAGTTTAAATTCAAATATTTAAACTTACTAATTAAATTCTCCCAATTAAATTAATTTAATTTCATTCAATAAAGCAATTCTAAATCAAAAAGAATTCAATTATCTCACATGTTGAAAACTTTAATTAAATAAATGAATTAAATATTCATTTATCTTCAAAGAGATAAC
>MU228104.1:5654345-5668397 GCA_018584345.1 Thuja plicata
ATATCATCACCAATTCCTATATAATAAACCCTTCATAACCATTTGAAGGATCCAGGATTTCAAGCTCTTGTGCGCCATTACTATGTTAGTTTGGTTCTAGCATTCAAGCCATCTTGCGATCACACACTCGTTTCAATTAGCGAATTCTCGACACTTCTCAAGTCACAGACGCTTCCCACACCAATACTGAGCATCGAAAACAACGTTTCGAAAGGAGTAGAGAGAGACAATAGAAGCTTCAAGCGCTTTGGCGTTTGCATTTATTTATTTTCCTTTCTTGTGCTTGTACATTTTATTGATTACATTTCAAGTTATTCGTTTAGTAGTTTTTGTGTACTTGATTTATATCATTTGTGCAACCTTTGCTACTAACCCTTGCCTTTGGAAAGCATGGGAACCACGGATCACGAAAATGGAGGCATACATTTTGGTGAACCTGACGTGAAGAAAACACCCAGATTATCTCTTGTAGATGACAAACAGAGTTGTTCAACCACGGTTGTACAGTCGCAAATCTCAAAATTTGTATTTTTTTCGATATCTGTGTTATTTTTCAATCGCTGGTATTTTGCCACAATTGACAAAATTGTACCGCAATCGACTGGTTTAATACCACAATCGATTGTAGGTTTTCGCATTTATTTTCTGTCGTCTTCTGGGTCTCTATCTTTTCTACAGTTTGTCGCAATTGATTCACTAGTGCCGCAATTAGAATAATTCTACTGCAATCGACAGACACAAACCGCAATTGACCGATCTAGACCGCAATTGATTGTGCATTACCGCAACTAAAAGTTCTTTGCCGCAATTGCTAATTTTGGGTTGCACTCACCTGTTATTTATCGCAATTGCCTGTGCATCGCCGCAATCACCTGAAAGATTGCTCATCGGGACAAATTCTTCATCTTTCTATTTGAAAATCTGATACTTTCTTTATTTTTCTGCAGGACGGCGAATGCCCATGAACAGGAAGGGTAAGTTGTTGGTAAGTGTCATTCATTATTTCAAAGTTACGTATACTCTCATTTTTCAAAAATCCTTTTCGATACTAACATGTTTAAACAAAGAAAACTAAAAGGAATTCACTTGTCGATTTGGGTTTAAAAAGAACAGTGTTTGTCCAAACATCTCATATTTCACACTTCAGATTTGGGCTTAAAATTGACGTGGGGACTAAAATTGAACTAAGGCAAAAAATATCTCAAATTGGTGCACTAAAATTGAACAAGCAATCAACACCTACTTTTGGGCTTAAAATTGAACATTGGTTCTTGTATGGTGGTATAGCTTAGTTCACATTTCAAACTTTTAGAGTTTAATCGATTTACCTTGTGTCTGGAGTTTTGGGTGCATTTGGACAAACTATTAGATTAGAAACCTTTATACTTTTAGAAAGGCATGTCTGGGGAATGCGCTTCTTCCTTGGAGAACAACCTTAAACCGGTAATCCTTCTTATCGGTATATAAAAAAGGCATGAACCAAAGTTCCATCTTATCTAGCCAAGCTCAGGCGAGGTGTGTTGGTGATAGTCTGGATCGGGTGAATATCCCTAAGGAGCCAGCGTGATCAACTAGGCTCTTAAGTGAGTCACACATGTACAAACCGATTGGAGAGACACCATGGACCCTTACTACAGCCTTGATTAATTAGAGGCCAACCCATTTTACCTCTGAACATGTACCATATTATAGTGCAAGGGGTTGCAGAGTTTCCCCCCAAGATCCCCAACATATGTGTCCCACAATATTTGTGTAGTGAAAGAGATCTTCACTCTACGGAAAATATACCTGGAAACGACAAAAACATAGGCACCTATGTCATGGACCTTCGTGTCCTAGTAGCGTGACAATTGTTATGTGAGCTAACGGACATTCAAGCATTGGGCCTATAACATTGTATTCTGAAGCCATCGACCTAGATTAATCTGACTGTTCATTGTTGAGACTTTGTGATAACCTTGCAACTTGAAAAAGTTGTAGAACATACACATTTTCAGTCTCCATTCTTCAAAACACAGTGTCTGTCATGCTTGTTCCTTTGATCAGTTTCTAAAAAATGCAAAACAAAACATCCAAACTTTCAAAATGAGTCAAACGTGTTAAAGTCTAGGGTTGTCAACGTCAACTGTCTTGCAAATCAAAAGCATTGTTCCAGAAAATTTCAAAATTGTCAAGCAGTGATACCCATCTTTTAGTCCTTTTTAAGACTGTTTCTCATTTACCACAATTGCCCGCATTGTGTCGTAATTGAAGGAAGTCTGCCGCAATTAACTTGTTTATTACCGCAATCATCATGTTTATTACTGCAATCAGTGATAAACTATCGCAATCAACCATTTACTTTATCGCAATCGGTGGAGTTGTACCACAATTGACCAGAGATACTATATTCCTATTTTGACCTACAAACCTTGAAAGAACTCTTCATTTGGTGTCCAAAACTAGTATATATCCCAGAAAAATGTGAAGAACATTGTGTGAATCTCTAAACATTAAAGATCATCCCTTCTTTGTAAAACATGATTATTGTCAAAAACATTGTTAGTTCAAAAGCTCAGACTCGAAATACTTTGATCTCATCATATCAAACATCATCATCTTTATCAAAGTGACTTTGTCTCAGACAAAGGTCGGAAAATCTTATCTTTTTATCATCACCACTTTGAGATCAAGCTATATCAAAATCTGTCCTTAGAATTACCCTTGTCCAAAACATAACTCGAACTTCCTTAGAAAGGATTTTCTTCCTTGTTTGCTTTATATCACTTGTTTTAGTTACACAACCTGGACCACACTATGTCTCAAACACCTCATGGAGGGCCCTACACAAGTTCTAAGGCTAGAAGTCAACTTTATGAGTCATATAACAACAGATTCCCCGCTTGGGAAATAGAGCAAGAGAACGATCCTTTCATGAACACCAGTTCTACTCTATTTATTGAACAACCCCATGGGGCATCCTTTTTCCAAGATATCACAGAAGCAAAGCTTGAAGATGCTTACTCCATGAAAGTAGTTGACACTATTGTAGAGAGGAACCCTGAATGTTACTTAGCCATGCTAATAAAGAAGGGGGTCAAACTCCTCGCTAAATTTAGTGTATCAACCATATGGCCCAAAAACCCTCTCACAGGTCAAAACACCATATGGCCCGAAAACCCTCTCGCAGGTCAAAACACTACTCAGCCTCCTCAGATACTACCTATTGTGTCTCAAATCTTTTCACCATTGATTTTACCCACATCGACACAGACTATACCCAGTCAAACCAGTGACCCGACCTAGGCCAGCACATCTTCCACTCAAAGCATGATAGGCTAGCAACTAAGTGCACCCATGGTCACTAGTATGCCTCCGCCTTTGGTCTCATGGCCAGGACAATCAAGCTCTCATGCTATGCCTTCCATCCCACCAAACACCAACTATTCTAAAACTATGTCACTACTGCAGTCAATTCATACTAGTCTTGGGATCAACACCTCATGCCCACAGGGATCCATCTCTGTAGGTATGACTTACAGTCAATGCCCACCCAAGGCTACATCTTTGCCCATTCTGACATCAATCCAACCTCTGAAACAACAACCCCAGCTTCAGTTGCCTCAATTCCAACCCCCACAATAGCAACTCTAGCTTTAGTTGCCTCAAATCCCAGCCATGCAATAGCAACCCCAGCTTCGGTTGCCTTAAATCCAACCTTAGCAGCAGCAATATCAACCCCAGTTTTAATCACAACATAAAACTCATTAAAACCCACCATGGGCTACCCATGTGCCCTCATTTACAAATCACTCAGTGGGAAATCAATATCAAGTCCCTAGGATGAAATCTTACATTCCTACTCAAGGGACACAGAGGCGCAACCTCATACCCACTATAGCACAGAGGAACACCCTCACACACCAACCTCAATATCAAATGGACATGTTAATGCAACAAATGCAAACCCTTCAAACCCAAATGATGGATATGCAAAATCAGGGGCAAACTAAATCCTACACCGCAGAGGATTTATAACCATACCCCTTTGACCATTCTCTCCACATGTCTTCACTCCCAAATCACTTCTCGGTACCAAAATTTGACAAATATAGGGGCAGTACCAACCCTATTGAACACATCCAAGAGTTTTTTTCTAGTTGCGTCGAAGTCGCCCATGATGAGACATATTCAATGCGACTATTCCCACAAAGCTTGGCCAAACTAGCAATGGAATGGTTCTCACATTTACCTCATGGCATTCAGTCTTGGGGTGAAATGGCTGAAAAGTTCATAGCTCACTTCCATCATAACATCAAGCACAAGATCAGCATCAAGGACCTTTGCGATATCAAACAGAAGGATGGAGAGTCTTTTGTGAAGTTCCTATAGAGATGGAGGAATACGACAAATCGCATAACATATGATGTGCCTGAATAAGACTTGATAGTCATGTTTGTTGACAATCTAATTCCACACATGTTATTCACAACAGAGTTACAGTTAGCTCTGAACTTCACACAACTCATTGAACGAGGGTTTCATTGTCAGCAAAACTTAGTCAAACAAGGAATCCTTGCAGATTCGACATAAATGAATACAAATAAAAATGCAACGGACAAAGCTAAGTGGTGGAACAAAAACAAAAATGTTACTAGCGATGGTGTCATTGATGTGAAGACAGTCAACTATGTGAAACCCAAGGTGTCAGTACAAGGCACACCTATGGCCAACTAAAAACCCACAGGGCCCACTCAACAAGCATACACCCAAAACCAACCTCCTCCTATGCAAGCAGACACTGTGTCAAATAGTCAACAACAAAATCAACGCAGACCACGGTTTCAATTCCAGCAATGAGATTTCACACCATTGGGAGAGCCGATAGAATCAGCTTTATGCAAGTTGATACAATCAAACACTATCACTCTCCCATAAATTAGGGACTTTGAACAGGATGAAAACAAACCGAGGTGGTATAATGAGAAAGATTTATTCGAGTTTCATTGGGTGAAAGGGCACAAAATGTCTAACTATTACCGATTGAAACAAGCTATCCAAGATCTGATTGACACAGGGGTCATCGATGTGATGAATACCCAAACCAAAGGAACAACTGATCACACTATCTTCAATGATACCTTTCATGATCACAACAAGGGAAAATCTTCCAAGTCTGGTGGACAAGCAAAACAAGTCAACTATACATATGCCAACAGTGATAATGTTATCAATTGCCTTAATCCTTCAGATAGCCATGTGTCTACTATCACTATCAAAGACCAAGGTAACAAATGTGTTGTAACAATGCGTCGTGCCAAAGTCATCTTGCAAGGAGTACCATCCTTGTCGACTATTTCTACCAATCCTAAAGCAAACTCGAATCCACAGACAAGCATAGTGGACCAACTAAAATGCACACCTGCCCAGATCTCCATGTTTGACCTATTGTGCATATCTCCACAGCATAAACTAGCACTTAACCAAGCCCTTCAGAATGCAGTTGTCCCAAGGGGCATAACACCCAAGAGTTTCCAAACAATGGTTAACCATATAGCTGCTAACAAAAATGCCACATTCACGAACTGTGATGTGTCGCCGCATAAACCCCTGCATAATGATCCTTTGCACTTACTTGTCTAGGTCCACAAAAGCGCTATCCATAGGGTCCTTGTTGATTGTGGAGCTAGGTTAAACATCTGTACTCTAAAGTTAATCAAGAAACTGGGCTATTCAGAATCAAGCATCGATGTCATAAGGAGGATAAATATCAGAGCTTATGATGAGGAGGAAAGGTCCTCTAAAGGTATTATCATTATACCTGTCCGTATCAGTCCAGTGGTAAAAAATACTCCCTTCCAAATCCTAGACCTTGAGTTGGGATATAACATGCTACTAGGGAGACCCTAGATACATGAAATGCAAGTCGTACTTTTGATGTACCATCAATGCATCAAGTTCCCACACCAGGGAGAGGAAATCATCATAGAGGGAGACCTCAATCCTTTCCAATACTGTAATGTTGTCCAAATCAACATTGATAACCAGGTACCCTCAAATCAAGATGCAAGCATCCCACCCTCTTCAGATTCCACTCCCAAGGATGTCACACGAATAGCAGGAAAGATAGCCATTAACCAAAATGCAAGTGTTCCCTCCTCTTCAGAATCAAATCTTCAGGATGTCACACGAACAATAGGAAAGATAGCCATTAACCAAAATGCAAGTGTTCCCTCCTCTTCAGATTCAAATCTTCAGGATATCACATGGAAAGCAGGGAAAATATCCATCACCGACAAAGGTTGTGGTGAGTATAGGTATGAAGAGGCTTTCACCATCACGCACATGCCTCGAAGCCCAAGAAATTATGGCATGCCACAACCTGTCATTACAATAGAAACTCCGTAGCCGGTTATATTTAGATGTCCGCCCACAACCTTTGTCTGATGGGGAGACATAGCGGAAGAAAATCCATTTGAACAAGATATCAGTACATGGTTATACCAAGACCCACAAGAGACCATTCGACAAACCCTACCCTTGTCAAACTATGGTAATGGTTATACAATGTTACAATATTACAACAAGGCATAATGGAATTTTCTCTCCCGCTGACCTAGAGAAACACGAGAGGGTTGGGCTATGGGAAACAAAGAACTAGTCCTGTGAGCCAAGACATTCAAGTTGATCAGGAACAAATAGCAGAGATGCACCGGGGGCACAACACAGAACATGTCTTGATAAGAAACATATTAGCACAGTTGTTGCCCGCTGAAGAGGGAACCACACAAACCTAAATGGACCTCCACATAGCAATCAATGATAACCAAGGAAGTTAGACATTTGACGATCGTTCTATCGAGACCGACTCCCATGAGTATGAGTGGAGATCCCTTCACAACTTTGAACTGTCAATCCCAGATTATTCCCCTCAGTTACACACTATCATAAACCTAAAATACTTATTTGACCAACTATCCATTGCCGAGCAACCTTGCATAGATAAGCATGTCATTTATTAGACCTCAAGTTGTGTGTCCACATCACATTCTAGTTTTGTAGGAACCATATCTGTAGTCCCTTTCAGTCAACCAGAGTCAGATAACCATGAAAAAATATGTCTTGTACACTCGGAGCTAATAGAGTGGGATCAACAAGGACCCCTTGATTTAGATATCTTTGAGAATGATGAGGCTATTGCTGATTTCATGGGACTTAGGGAAGCCATTCCCTTAGGAGACCACAAGGCAAGTTTCTCAATTGACCTCGACAAAGCGGCATATTTCGGGGAGGCAGCTCCTCTTTCCAGTCCACAAAAGAAAAAAGAACAAAAAAATGATAAAAAGCTAAAACAAGACGTATCTTCTAGAAAAAACCTCACTGAGGCGCTAGAAGATGGAAAGAAGGAACTCCTCCCCTTGATAGAGGAGAAATCAACATTACTAGCAAAAGAAATAGAGGAAGTCAATTTGGGAGATGACAAGAACCCAAAGAACATATACTTGGCAAAATCACTCACCCCGAGGAGAGAGAATAGTTCATCAGTTTCTTCAAGGAAAGGATGATCAATTTTGCATGGTCCTAATTAGATATGCCAGGGTTAGATCTAGAACTAGTATTACATCATCTCCCGTTGCTACCCAATGCAAAACATGTCAAGCAGAAGCTGAGAAAGATGCATCCCCATGTTGCATTTCTAGTCAAGGCAGAGTTGAAGAAGCTCTTGGATGCTAAGTTCATAAGACCTATACCGTACGCAGACTAGTTATCTAACTTGGTACTAGTTACAAAGCACAGTGGTCAGATACGGATTTGCACAAACTTCAAGGATCTCAACATAGCTTGTCCCAAGGATGACTTTCCCTTACCCAACATTGATATGATAGTAGATCTAACCGCTGGACATCAAATTCTATCACTCATGGATGGCTTTTCAGGGTATAATTAGATAAGGATCGCACCAGAGGACCATCACAAAATAGCTATCACATGTCCTTGGGGGACATATTGTTGGAATGTCATGCTGTTTGGTCTAAAGAATGCCGGAGCAACATATCAAAGGGCTATGACAACTATATTTCATGATCTCATCCACAAAACAATGGAAGACTATGTGGACGACATACTAGCCAAGTCAATGCTTCACAAGGATCATCTACAAGTATTGGGACCAATCTTTGACAGAATGCAGGAATTCAAGGTCTGTCTAAACCCAAAGAAATGTGCATTCGTTGTCACAACAGGAAAGCTACTAGGGTTCATAGTGTCACATAGAGGAATCGAAGTAGACCCAACAAAAGTCAAAGCAATATTGGACATGCCTCCACCATCGAACTTGAGGCAACTAAGAGGGTTGCAAGGAAGACTCCAATCAATCAAGCGCTTCATAGCTCAGCTAGAAAACAAGTGCCATCCATTCCAACATCTATTGCACAAGTACATCAAATTCATATGGATAAAGCAATGCGAACAAGAATTCCAAATATTCAAGGACTACCTCCTCAAGTCTCCTATATTGGTGCCACCAGTCCAAGGTAGTCCATTGCTTCTGTATATCTTAGCGACGGAGTCAGCATTAGGTGTACTCTTGGCACAACATGATGACGCCGGTAAAGAGAGGGTCATCTACTATCTAAGTAGAACATTGGTTGGATATGAGCTCAACTATACGCCAATTGAGAAGTCATGCCTTGCAGTTGTCTTCGCTTCCCAGAAGCTGAGACATTATATGTTGAGTCACCAAACAAAGTTGATCACACATATTGATCCTTTAAAGTACCTCCTAAGAAAAGTAGTGCTCACTGGACGACTGGTGAAGTTGGTAATGATCTTGAGTGAGTTTGACATTGAGTACATAGATAGAAAGGCCATCAAAGGGCAAGTGATCATGGATCAACTAGTAGAGGCACCCATTCAGGACCATTAGCCTATTATTTCTAACTTTCCTGACGAATCTATCATGACACTACAACCAGCGATCAAGGTATGGCAACTATACTTTGATGGGTTGTGCATGAACCATGGTGCGGGGGCAGGGATAGTGCTTATCACTCCAGATCATGATACAATTGCAAAGTATTTCAGACTCAACTTCCTATGCACCAACAACATAGCAGAATATGAAGCACTGGTCATCGGTCTAAAGATAGCAATTCAATGGAGAATCAAGAACCTTAAAGTCTTTAGCAATTCATAGTTGGTCATCATTCAAGTCAACAATGATTATACGACCAAAGATGAGAAGCTCATACCATACAAAGTACATATGGAAAAACTACGCACCAAGTTCCATTACATATTCTTTGAGCAAGTCCCACGAGCACAGAAAAAATCTACAGATGCGATGGCTACCACAACATCATTGATTGATATGCCACGTAACGAAACAAAATTCCAGTTTCTAGTAGAGCAACTCTTGGTGCCATCACATCAGGCACCCATCATAGAATCAGCATGCATCCTTGTTGGTCTTGAATCCCCATGGTACCAAGATGTCTATAACTATCTCCAAAACAGTGTCTTACCTCCCAACTTGTCTAGGAACCAGAGAAAGTCCCTCATTCACCAAGCCTCTAGGTATACCATCCTCTCAACTACTTTATATAGACGAAGTTTAGATGGAACGCTACTATGATGTCTCACTTCCACGGAATCCCAGAAAGCTTTGTACAAGGTACATGAAGGAATATGTGGAACCCACGGAGGTAGCAACAACTTAGCTAAGAAGATCATCTGCATGGGATACTATTGGCCCACAATAGAGACAAATGCACACAAACATGTACAAAGGTGTAGACAGTGTCAGATTCATGGAGACGTCATCCATGCACCTGCCCAGGAGCTAAATCCAATCACATCACCATTGCCATTTTCCATGTGGGGATTTTACCTAGTGGGCAAAATTACACCTTCCTCTGCAAATGGACACAAATACATCATAGCAGCAACAAAGTACTTCACTAAGTGGGTGGAAGCAATTCCTCTCACTTACATAAAAATCATAAAATCGATTCCTCTCATAGTAGTCGCATACATGATAAATCATAAAATCACATGCATCCATAAGCATCTCATATAAACATGCATTTCATTTCCACCATCCTGCATATACATGTCAGTATCATAGGAAAAGTAAATAATCCATATACGAGTTTGCATAATAGAATTATATTGCATATGCATGTCATCATCTAAACCACCAAATCATGTAGAATCATACATATAGCAAGTAAACCAATGCACATCATATCAAAAACACTAGCTGCACCTCATATAAATCAAACTATCTGAGTAAAATGAACGGTCTCATGTCTGAACAAAGGAAGGTAATCAACATATATATCAATAAATATCAGTGTGTCTAGATACAAAAATGGATACTACTCAGAGTATATAAAATGACATCATTACAAAAATGGTACATGATACATAAGGGAATCAACATGAGCTACCCCCACCCTCGCTAGGAGGTGGACGAGGGGGTGGCATATCAGAAGCTAGTCTCTGGGATGAACCAGGAGCTCCAATACCACTACTATGTGATCGTTGTACTCTGCTTGATCTCTGGGATGATGTATAACTAGGCACCCTCTGCACTGCAGGAACTGTGCCCTCATAATGATGCCTCTAGTACTCAATCTCTCTCTGAGCATCACGCCCAGATCTATAGTACTTGTCAAGAATATCTTGGTGCAAGGCATCTTGTACACTGTCAGGAAAAGAATGCACCTCAGCTCGAGCCTGCCGCTCTCTAGAATCAGCCGATGTAACCTGAGCCTCCAAAGCAGTGGCATGTGCATCAGATGAAGCAAGTCTAGCTTGAAGGTCCTGTACCTGTTGGGTGAGGCGCTCTAACTCGGAGGGATCATCCTCCATACCACCCATAGCTAAATCCATGTATCCCTCCTCAGCCTTGTCCCCCAATCCACCACCATCACTATTGGAGCTCTGGTCTGTACTGCTGCTAGTGCTGCCACTATCAGTCGATGAACCAACCTCTACACTCTGCTCATCTAGATCCTCCACATCTATGTCACCAATCTCAATATCCACATCCTCAATAACTACTATGTCCTCCTCTCTAGGAGCCAAAACAACACATGTTCGCCAGCAAACTCTCCGCACCAACTGGGGTGCCTCCTCCTCCATAGCCTCCTCATCCTCCAAAATGGTACTCAACCCAACTCAAGGAGTACTAATCTAACCCCCACTCTGGCCACCTCTAGTCCTAACTCCACCACCAGCACCCCCAAGACCAGGATCATCTCGCCCATCATCTCCCCTCCCCTGTCCTCCATCCCTCCCCCCATCCCTACCTCCATCATGACCCCTACCTCCGACTCAACCACCACCTCTCCCTCCATCCCAACCTCCCCTGCCACGCCTTACCCGCCAAGCCCTCCTCATAATGCTCCTGGCAATAGGACGCGAGACATCCGTAAGAGCAACAAACCAGGCCTACACCCAATGAGCATCATACTGAGGTGTAGTGTCTACAAAAAGATAAATTCAAATATCAGTACCCACACAGATAAGGACATAAGTATCAAAAAGATATATGAGCAAGTATTAGAGAGCATAAGGAAGTACATAAGAAATCATAAAACAAGACAAACCTGCATCTACAGTAGCCGAGCGCCAGGTCCATGCAACAGGAAGTAAGCCTACAAACTCAGTATGGGAAACATCGAGTGATACGACACCACCCCAGACAACGGAATCCCTCGATCTACGAGCAAAGTAAGCATAAGAGTCAAACACATCCTACTACTCTCCAAACTGACACAACACCCTATTGGTGTTGTGAAAGTCAATCATATGGACATGATTGGTAACTCACCTAATCAGGTATCTCCACTGAAGGCAGAAGGCAAGATGGATGTCCTCTCCATCCCACACAGGGCAATCTCTATAAGGCCTCCAAATAAAGTAAGGAATCATATCCAGTTGTTGGCACCAATACAACAAATGACCCATGTGGGTCTGCACAAAGGCTCCATCGTACATATAAACATAAGGCTGGTCGACTGGCAAAGCACGTGTACCAACAGGATGACACACATTTATGTGCTCCCATGCCCATATCTATAAAAGGGTCGCACCACAGTTGAGCGACTTACCATTAAGGTAAGCTGCATAAAACATATGAAAATGCATGTGAGCCAAAATGCATGGCCCCTACGCATAAACAGTATGGTCCTTGACCATACTCTTCAGAATAGTATCGAATTTGACAGAAAATCCACGCTGCCGACGATCGGGGCATAGGATTCCACAAATCAAACTGCCTAGCAAGGTAGATAACCTGTCAAGGCCCAAGCCAAACCTAGACCATGGAATATCATAGGCACTAGATAACCCAAGCTAATCTCAGGGAAATCCAAACAGCTCAGTCAATGAAACAATACTAGAACGGGTGGCATACTTCACAAGCTCACCCTAGATCGGAAGCTAGAGGATGCGGTACACATCCTCTAATGTCACAGTACACTCACTGGTGGGTAACTAGAAAGTACATGTCTCCGAATGCCAATGGTCAACAAGAGCGGAGATCAGACCCCTGTTGGTCGTGATATATAGCATATAGAAAATCCAATATAAACGTAGCTCTCTAAGAACTGACCTCTCATCCTCTGAGAGCTAGAACCTATACACAAGACCCGCGGGCCTCGACACTCGACACCACAGAATCTGCCCAGTGAACTGCACACAGAAATACATCACAAAAATATCAGTATCATTCATCCAGGAAGGTATCAAAAGCCAAAATATACAGATATCAGACAAGGAAATCAGGAAGACAGTTCTAAAAAATCAATTCGGCAAAAAACCCTAACAAATGCGGAACTCTTATGCAATTGCAAAAAATAACATGCAAGTGCGGCATACAAATTGCAAATGCTGCATTAAAGATTGGCAATTGTGGTACACTTATCAATTGCGGTTTCTAAATGGTAATTGCGACATTTAACCACAATTGCGGCAAAACCGCAGCCTATTGCAGCACAAGGTACAGATTTTCAAAAAACAACAAATTTTGAAAGCAATAAATAAAGGCATTAATGACACAAAAAGTGATAAAACTCATCGGACGTCCAAAGCTAGCTAGTCTGCGGTATGTCTGGACTCGGTCAGATATGTGAGTCACGCCAGGAAGCCCCGCCGTCACAAGAAAATAGGAGAAAGAAGACAGAAAACAAAAGCAAACTCACCAAAAATTCCAGAGCTCCAAGATCGCAATGTGACAAATGAATAGCCCTCTTGGCTAGTTATAGGGACTTTCAAAAACCCTAATTTCACTCCAAGGTCCAAGTTTTCTTCCCAGCCCTTGGAAACTTTGATGGTTGATAACAAGGGCATAATTAAACATTTTTCAAATCAGTAAGCTACCTAGATTCAAAATTTGCGGTTTCAACAAATTAATTCTCATGTCATGATTTTTCGCTCAAATTTGTTGAGGGGGCATAAATACACCTACTATCGTCGGGGCAAGCTAGGGCATAATCAAAATCAAAGAAGCTTTGACACACTGCGACAAGTCACATCGTATCAAAGAGGGGCAAATGTAGACACCCGAAAATGGACAAGCTTGTGACTTTAGATTAAAAAACACTAATTTTCATCTATTAATTAATGGTTTTTAAATCATTAATTAATCATCTATTTTCCTCTAAATTCATTCCCCAAATCATCTAATCAAATTCCCAAAATTAATTAAATAATTAATTTTATTTAATTAACTAACCTTAATTGATTAATTACCATTAATTAATTAATTAAATTCAATTTCCTATAGTTTAAATTCAAATATTTAAACTTACTAATTAAATTCTCACAATTAAATTAATTTAATTTCATTCAATAAAGCAATTCTAAATAAAAAAGAATTCAATTATCTCAAATGTTGAAAACTTTAATTAAATAAATGAATTAAATATTCATTTATATTCAAAGAGATAACTCCAATCAGATCACATGGGTTACCCCACCCATCTCTCCAGTCCACATGGGTAACTTCACCCACCTCTTCAGTTCAAAAAGGTAACTCACAATTAGCTCTTCAGTCAACCAAAC
>MU228104.1:5684750-5700605 GCA_018584345.1 Thuja plicata
AATTAACATAATATAATAAATTTAATTAAATATAATAATAAATAATAAATATAATTAAATATAAATAAATATAATTAACATAGGTCAATAAAATATAATAAATAAATCAAAATAAATTAATTTAAAAAATATTAAAAAAATTTGGTGTCATATTCCAACTCCAATTCAAAATGAACAACCAAACGAAGAATATGGAGACCCAAACTCCAATTCTGCTTTCGAAGTGCAGAACCAAACAGAGAATATGGAGATCTACATTCCAATCCCAATTCGAAAATGTCCAACTAAACAGAGAATGAGAATTTCACAAATTCCAATTCCTATTTTCAGTTTGACAACCAAACAGAGAATGTGGATTTACAAATCCATCTTCCAGGGCAACCAAACAGTCCCAAAAAATGAAAACCAGGGTTTGCATAACAGGCTATGGATAACCATGATTTGTTTCATTTTCCAATTCCCCAACCAAACGGGCCCATACTGAACGAAAAGGATGTTGCGGAAATTACAACTCTATGAAATTACGGGAGGGCTCACTGAATTCCGAAAATTAAAACAAGTGAAATTGGTTAAGATGTAGCTCCAATTGAAATTTAATCCATGTAACAACATCGAAGTTTCAATAATATGATACACAGTAATACAAATTGTTGATGGCCGGCTTGCTAGTATAAGGAAACTGTTCGTCTTCGGCGCTGGCATTAGAAAATTAAATTAATACAGCGGAAGCATATTGCCGAGAAGGCCTAAAATCGAAGCAATATGAAAATCAAAATAAAGAAGCTGCCACATCTGGGGTTTTGCAGCAATTCGTATACTCTCGGGAAACAACCAGGAAGCTGTAGATACGACGAAAACTTGAAGTAGGGATGTGTCAAGTCACCGAATTCAGCTACCCAAATGCCCAGGGTTTTCGAAATTGGATGTTGCTATTTATCAAATTTAGGTCACCAGTACCCAGATTACCCAAAAACAAATGTGTGGGTTTACCAAAGCACCAATTTTAGGTACCCAGCTGAAAGTCCATTAATTACCCCACTCGCTATTGTGTAACATCTGACAGTCTTGAAAAATTTCTGTCAATTAATTGGGAAAATTTGAACTGAAATTGGTGTGGAATGCACTCTGGCAGGAATAATAGTATTAGTCAAAAGAATAGTAGTACTTTAAAAAGGAGAAAGATCAAAGAAGAATCAGCAATAACATCCACTGTCACCATGAAAGGGACTGACAAGGCACTGAGCTCTGATGACAGTTGTTTGATTTTTTCTGTGAAAGACATTAATCGGTACCCTCTACCTGGTTGTTTTGAACCTTCTTCTGTCGCCTTCAGCCCCGATGACAAACTCATATCTTATCTCTATAGCCCTGACAACACTTTAAATAGAGATATCTTTTCCTTTGATCCTTCCAGTGGGAAGCAGCAGATGCTTTTGAGCCTCCCTGGCGGAGATTTTGGTGAGAGCGTCTTGTCTAATGAAGAGAAGCTGTGGAGGGAGAGGCTCAGGGAGCGTGGACTGGGTATTACATGCTATGAATGGGTCAAGTCTAGTCAGTCTACTCGCATTATGGTTCCTCTTCCAAATGGGGTAATGTTATTTTCAGATTTTATATTATTTTCTCCCATCTTGATTCTTAATTTGTTTTCAAAATTTGAATTGCGTAGGATTATCATACTTTGAAGGGCTTATTAAGCATTAACAATCAGGATTAATAGCTTTTGTAAAAAATGGGTCTGGAAGGAGACTGAAATCGTTGGTTTCCAGTCTCTCTCCAAATAGTTTTGACAAAGCTTTTTCTTTCTAAACTTAAGCTTCTTTTTTCTAAACTTAATGGCCCGTAAAAGTTAAAATTGGATATAGTCTAATAGGCTCGGTAAATGAGCCTTATGTTCTCCTTAAATGTCATTGGAGAGTTCAAAGGTAATTGGATTAGACCATAGTTACAAGCCTCGGACTCGGCAAGGTCGGATTGGACTCGGCAAATCGAAAAACCCAAGAAATTTAAAGATTTTTAAGGATTTAAAGCATTTTTCATGCATCATTTAGTCAATTAACATCAAATACACAATAATTGAGATAAATAGAAGCTACTTTGCACACATATACAAGTTTACAACTTTACATAGATCACGAAAGTATAAAGTTATAAACTGTTAAACTAAATAACACACTAGAAACTGAAATATAAATAGTTTCACTGTCAAATGTCTACCATACAACTAAGGGTTTAGGGCAATGACATAGTAGCAGAACCTTCTTTTGGTACTAAAAAAAAGCTAGGAAGGGATTAAATTTGTGGGTGATTAATCATACAGTTTGCCAAAGCAACACAACTAGGATATAATAGTTGTTTAATAGGTTTTGCTTCAGGCTAGTTTGTCTATTGGAGGGATGAACTATGTTTGTGGCTGATCGTCATTGAGAGTTTTCCTTCTTGTTTAAGGCTACATTAGTTCATTATCAGCCCAAACATTACTCAGATCTGGGTTTGAGCAGGTCTGAAATTGAAAAGTTGAAAAGCTACAAAAGTTCACTATCAGCCCAAACATTACTCAGATCTGGGTTTGAGCAGATCTGAAACTGAAAGCAGTCTATTTCCTTGCATTGTATCTCAGTTGGGTGCATTTATGAGTTTGTTACAATGGCAAGAAGATAGTATACCCCTTGAAGAAGTGTTAGATGCGTTAAGGTGATGAGATCATTACATTTTCTATGATATTGTGACTGGAAATCGCCTACAGCTGCTCTGTACAGAGCATAAACTGCAATAGAAGACCTGTAAACACATTAAACTTGCCTCTCTAATGGTGCTAGGTGAAGCTGGGTGCATATTTTGACCACTGTTATTAGTTGGGTGTGATTCAGGTGTGTTGGAGAAGTGGTATCGAAGGTAGTTTTCTTTGCTATAACCTGCAAAATACCATTTCAGACTTGCAAATAAACTGTTGTTTGCTGTCTTCAAGGTATTTAAAATTTAAGATATATTTGTGAATTAACGTTCAGTTAGGATGTTCTATGGTACTTCCATTGTATGTATATTTGCATCCAAACTTAGATAACAAGTGTAAATCAAATGCAAAACATCACAGCAACCCTTGTAACAGTAAAGATGACAAAAATCAATAAAAAATGTTTTATTTTACACTTTTTATGAGTGCTGCCACGACAGAGTCCTGGGCTCGGGACTCGGCGAGTCTAGAAAGTCCACGGACTCGGCGAGTCGGACTGGACTCTGCTAGACTTGGGCGAGTCCGAGTCCAGAGTCAGTTAGACTCTGGAGACCCGACTCGCTTCGGAACTCGCAGAGTCCAGCACGGACTTGTAGAGTCCTGTAACTCTAGATTAGACCATCTGTTATCTTCGAAGTACAGTCATTTCATGAGGTGGCTTTGAACCGGTTGACACTCATGTTAAAACTATCCATTATGACATATTCAGTGGCTCTGATATCCTGTTAGAATATGAATAGAGCAATGTAGAATTAGTTTATCCAAAAAGTTCAATGTTATACAATATTGGAGAACATAGTGATGCAGTCGCAGTCGGAGTTTCCCCAATGGAGATGGTCCAACCATGCAACAAGAGTCAACACAACGGAAACAACCAACACAAGGTCATAAAGAACTAAATGATGAACAATCAACATGCCTCATAGGCTTTTTTATTATCCAGAATCAAAGATTTACATCATACATGCCCAACAACATGCCAGCTTTCATTCCAAGCATACATGCCTGATTACAAACAAGAATCCTGATCCATGCTAGATGCTAAGCTACTGAACTAATCTTCTCCCTGAGACTACCAACTAAGGAACCAAGACTACAAATATATACAAGATTGCAAGCCACAAGTCGGCCAAAAAAGATCACATTCTCCAAGAACAAAGAAAACGTGTTACAACATATAGGTCAGGACCAAATCCATAAGAACACCTCCAAATAGATATGGAATGAAGTGTGAACACACAAGGATGTCGACCACGAGCATAAGATCATTGAACAATGCGCCAATTAGCACCACCGATCGTGAAACACCATCGCAAGCCAAATCATGCCAACTTGGCCGTTAGAACAGGAAGAACAAATAGGACCGAACCTCAACTTAAGAAATCTCCATCTGGAAAGAACGTATCGAGATGCGAAGCCAAACATAGATTCATCATGATGTCCAGAACACGCCATTTGGATCGCAAGAGATAAGGAACCGGATCGCCGATCAAAACACTAAAACAACAAACAAGAACAAACTGAAAATGAAATATTTTTGGGTGATGCAAGATTGCCAACGACCCAAGGATGCTTCTGCATTAGACACCCCCGGTGAGAAGAAAATGTTCCATAAGAGAAACTTATGAACATTTGACAAGAATTGGGACATAATCCCATGCTCGTTTTTGATCCAAACATCTTCTTTATCTGCAACTCTCTGTCTCTGTACCTCTGCCGTATTTGTCAGATCCACCCACTTACTCTGCTCTGTACTTACTCTGTCATATCTCACATCAGCATCAAAACTCTGACCATTTCCTCCTTTCCTTTGCATAGCTGATTTACCTTTGTTACAAATCTTCTTCTGATCAACAGCCAATCTTCTTCTGCTCCACTCCACCCTTCTTACAGTCTGATACCATCTTGTTCTCAGCTCTGCCTTCAAGACCCTTCTTCAGATCCTTACTAACCTCTGTATTCTGCTTCTCTGAACAGTAACTCTTCACCATGCTCAGATTCCTTCCACTTCCTCCTTTCTCCTTCAAAGGAATTCTGCCCATCCTTCACTATTGTGACCAAGTTTCTTCTGCAATCATGGATAGCTCCCCTATCAAATTGCCAAGGTCTTCCCAATAGAACATGACAAACACTCATGGATACCACATCATATAACACCTCATCATTGTAAGGTCCAATGCTAAAGTTGACCAAACGCTGCTCTTTCACCTCCACCATGTGTTCATCTGAAAAACAACTTATCCCATAAGGACAAGGATGTCTAAGCCTCTTCAATCCAAGCTTCTGCACCATCTCTTCTGATACCAAATTATTAGTACTACCACAATCCATAACAACCTTACAACATTTACCTCTTGATTTACAAACAATCATAAACAAATTCCTCTTTTGTATAGGTTCAACTTCCTTCTTACTCAATATGACTCTCCTAAGCATAAGAGATTCTCCTATCTCAGGTTTTGCCATACTTTCCTCAAGTTCATTAGTAGCTCGCTCCTCATGTGCCACAAGATTTTGCTTTCCCATATTCTTACTATATCTTTCAGAAAATTGAAAAGCTCTATATCCTATGCTACCACATTTGAAATAAGTACCTTTGAACTCCTTGCTACCATTCCCTCTTCTAGGTATTCTCTGATCAGGTTCAACTTCAATGGTTTGCTTCTCTTTGCCATTGCTGCTAGCTTGCTTCTCCCTTCCTCTAGGGTTACTTTGTTTTCTCCCCAACTTATCTTCTGCCCACAATGCATACTGATAAACATCTTCTACTGTACTAATCCTCAGCATACTCAACTCATCCTGAATGTTAAATCTCAGACCATTAACATACATAGCCACCTTCTCCTTAGATACTTCTCGATGTCCAGATCTAATAGTCATCTTATAGAACTCTTCGGTGTATTCTTTCACACTCGTGTCTTTCTGCTTCAAGTTCTGCAATTTATTGAACAATTCTAATTCATAATCCTCAGGGATGAACTTAGCCTTACCTAGCAACCATCACCTTCCATCTAGTGATTTTCTATTCACCATGTTCCTCTCTATCCTTCTGCAATTCTTTCCACCATAAGGCAGCATGACCCTTCAACTTAATCTGTGCTAATCTAACCCTCTGTGGATCTGTGATATCTTCAAGTTCAAAGTAATTTTTTAGCTCTCCAATCCAATCTATCAAATCCTCAGGATGTAATGAACCAGTGAAAGTAGAAACATTCATCCTATGACTTTTACTTACTTGTGCCATGGCCCTTAACAATCTTTCTTCATTTGCAAGGATCTCAACATCTACAGGCTCAAAATCTTCAACAACTTCTTCATATTCCTCTTTAGTCTCAGGATTCCTTCTCAATCCAGTCAACACATTTCTAATCTCAGTCCTCATCTCATTTCGGAAGTCCTCCATCATTTGTTCTAACCTCCTAGGGTTCATCCTTCTAGGCGGCACCTTCGCAATCCTCAAGTGCAACTGCCTCAGCTTCAACGATCTGTCCGCCAGTGGGATGTTTCAACACTCAACATTTAACAACAAATCCTTTTCTAGTCACCTTGCACAAGTCCTTTGTAATTGCGAATCAGATCTTCACTCTGCCACCTCACAATCAACAAGTCTAGGGCTTTACAAGTCCAGGAACTCGGATCTACAGGAACAAATCTCTCTTTGATACCATCGGATGTAGTCATAGTCGGAGTTTCCCCAATGGAGATGGGCCAACCATGCAACAAGAGTCAACACAATGGAAACAACCAACACAAGGTCATAAAGAACTCAATGATGAACAATCAACATGCCTTGCAGACTTTCTTATTATCTAGAATCAAAGATTTACATCATACATGCCCAACAACATGCCAGCTTTCATTCCAAGCATACATACCTGATTACAAACAAAAATCCAGATCCATGCTGGATGCTAAGCTACTGAACTAATCTTCTCCCTGAAACTACCAACTAAGGAACTAAGACTACAAATATATATAAGATCGCAAGCCACAAGTCGGCCAGAAAAGATCACATTCTCCAAGAACGAAGAAAACGTGTTACAACATGTAGGTCAGGACCAAATCCATAAGAACACCTCCAAATAGATATGGAATGAAGCGCGAACACACAAGGAGGTCGGCCACGAGCATAAGATTATCGAACAATGTGCCAATTAGCATCGTCAATCGTGAAACGCCATCGCAAGCCAAATCATGCCAACCTAGTCGTTAGAACATGAAGCACAAATAGGACTGGACCCAAACTTAAGAAATCTTAATCTGGAAAGAATGTATCGAGATGTGAAGCCAAATATAGATTTATCATGATGTACAGAACACACCATTTGGATCGCAAGAGATAAGGAACCAACTGGAAGGATCGCCTATCAAAACACTAAAACAGCTAACAGGAACAAACTGAAAAGGAATTTTTTTTGGGTGATGCAAGATTGCCAACAACCCAAGGATGCTCCTACATCACATAGAGTCATTTGGATCAAGTGTATATGGTAATCCATTTTGACCCTAAATCACCTCTACGCTTGTTAAGAATTCTTTTGATTGTCTGCCTATGCCTGGATTTTACTCATTTGAAAATATTGTTTAATGATTTATTGAATTGCTTTTGAGCGGTGTAATTGTTGGGTGTGAAGTCCAATGTTCTTGGACCGTTCAACTTCTTTGTTTTTTTTCTCTCCTAGTTGTCTCTTCATTTTCTCTTTAGAGACTTTTTAAACTAAGTGGATAATATAATATGCATCAGCATATGCTGCTGTAACTAAGAAAGAGAAACAGTGTTAATAAAACAGAGATTACCCTGCTTTTCCTATGGATGTAGCCATTAATGACAAACCATGTAATTTTGTGTATTGTGTGTTCTCTGTGCAATCATTGTTGAATTTGCTTATTTGTTTATCTGCTCTTGATTATCAACAGTAATTATGTTTTACATGACTAACAGTGATTGGTATTTTGACTTTTGCTAAACTGTGAAACAATTGGTTTGAAATTTCGCAAGTAAAAAATCCTAACAACAATTGAAGATGGATCAGAGTGCTGTTATCCATCTTCTGAGACCAAACCATCAATGGCGATCGATGAAGTCTTCTGAATCGCTGGTTACCTGTTCTTAAGTCTTACAGATCGAAATTATTTCTTAAGAAAACTACAGAAAAATGTTCTGCATGGTGTAATTTCTTTCTACACAAGTATTAATTTTAAATGAATTCTTTTAAGGATATATACAGATTTTTTGGATTGATTAAATATGACCATATCTTCAGATATATAGTTAAGATGGTTTTGATTCTGAATTTCATCTGAAACTGACAGACACATTCAGGTATCTGATTATTAATCAACAGCTCTCCCCCACTTCTACAATTGTAGATTTTGTAATGTAAAGCAATACAGAACAATTCTGGCAATGCACAGTTTGTTTGTTGGTATTCTTCATGACTGCGGTTGACGGGGTTTGATTGGTGACTGCCTCTTCATTCAGACTATCACTTGTAGCTTTCATCCAATTGGTTTCAAATCTTCAGATATCAAACCTAGAGAATCTAATCCTCCTACATGTACTTCCCTTGTACCAAGACTGGCAACCTAGGGTCGGAGCAATCAACTTAATGACAAGGATTTTCCTCACATTGTTGGCTTCATTCTTCCTACTGTTACTGGTATAGTTCTTGGTGACACAATTTGATAGTTTTGATGGAATTTTGGTTGTTAGTGGACATATGGTTTTATGATATATAATTTTTGGGATTAATGTTTAAAATGAACTCATAATGTGGTACCTTCTCACTCTACTTTCACAAGTTAATGCAATTTAAAGTATTGTTTCTACAAGTATATAGCTTCAAAATAATATCTCAAACTTGGCTTGACACAAACTTGAGGGATTGTTTAGGTGGGATATAATATAATACAACATGCCTTCAAATATTTGAGGTTGAAGTGATCTTTAGGACCTATTGTGTGTTTATTTATTTGGAAGATTGGTCATACAACTATTCTGTTTTAAAATAAATTCCCCAAATTTTCTTTAATTATCTTAATTAAGTTTGATTGTGAATGTATGTGTATGTGGCCCTACCATGTGAGGCTTGTTGGAAATTGTCTGTTGTATCTCTAATAATGATAGGCCTTGGCCTTGCATCCACAGCTTCACCAATTTAACATCATGTGTTTTTTTAAATATGAATGGCCATGCCTTGGTATAATATCGTTAAGGACATTTCAATGTCTTTTTCCCACTTTAAACTAGGAGTCTAATTTGACAATGTCATATGCACAAAAATCTTGAAATAATGTGAAATGGTGGTCTGTCTGGTTTCATGCACAGGAAAAAGTTCTGCAAACATTTCCTTCAATTTTTCAACTTTAATATTTTGAAGTAACAACATGAACATTTAAAATTATTGATCTACAAATGAAATAGATCCTCATCAGAGACAGGAGACTCTCTTTATTCACAAGTAGGTTTATAAATGACTTGTTTTTCGATTTAGTGTAAATGCACGCAGTTCATATATGACTAAGTGTAAGTTATTATTATGACTTTCCATTTATCATAGATAGTTTGGTCTCAAAAAATGGTCAACAGCTCTCATATCCATTTTCAATTGTTATCTGCCTGTTCTTAAAATTTACAGAATAAATTCTCTGTAATTTTGACCGATATAATATTATAATGTCTTTCTACACAACTGTTAATTACATATGAATTTTGTAGGAACATATAGTGGTTGATTGTGTTGACAAGATATGATCTATTTTTACAGATATATTTCCTAGATGCTCCAAGTTCTGAACTTCGGTTGAGATTGCCAAGCATGTCATGGTCTCCGATCATCAATCCCCAGCTCTCCCCTGATGGCGCCATGATAGCGTTTGTAAGAGATGATGAGATTTGTGTTATTTCTGTATCTCATGGGAAGCCAAAGCAAATAACTAATGGCGCAAGAGGAAATCAGAAGGTGATGAGTTTTGCCAATTCATTTCCTAATTAATGTATTGATAGTCTAGGTCAATTTTTAAGAATTTGAAATTTTGACTGGAATTATAGACACATTGAGGGATGCTTAGAAGTCATTGGATGAAAGCTCCCCTCAACCTGAACCGTGTGCTGTACGGTCTAAAATCTCACTACAGTTATTTCTGTATGCAGATTGCTAATGCTTTTCATGCCAAAAGCTTGAAAAAGTACTCTCTTACTAATTCCTTTTCATGCCAACTTAATAATTCCATTTCATCTGCTGTGAATTTATAGTCGTTGACAATAGAAAATACCAATTCAAATCCATGTCAAATGCTAAAATTAGTCCCACAATGAAGTTGCTATACTCAGAGGATGCCTATTTCACATTAAAGATTCAAATTTCAAATGAATTTGTGTTTGTATGTTTTGTGGCAATTCTAGGTCATTTATGTTGGCATGAAATGATTTTAGGTACAATTCCAACGGTGAGTTTACAAAGGAGGCCAGGTTTTCTCCTTTGAGACTTTTTTGATAGATGATTAGTGTTACATTATTTATTGAGAAAAGCTGCTAATACTGCTCATACATTGGTACCACAAGAGATTTGTATGTTGTACAGATCCTTGCTAAGCATATCAACAAATCCTATTTCAATTTTCAACTATTGGTAGGCATATCATAGCTAGAGTAAAACAAGACAGATACAGCAATCTACAGTTTATATCTTGGTATTGTTTATGACTGAGGTTTAAGGATTCCAATTGACAGTCACACCTCTTCATCCATATTTGTCACTCCTAGCTTTCATCCTATCATCTTCAAATATTCCAACATGTTTTCCTTCTGCAGCCTATCCTTTCTTTGTTAAGCCAGGTTGTCTAAGCTTATTTCATTGACACGTGTTTGATGTTCAATCAACTGTAATCCTGTGAGCCATAACCAGTCATTGGCTTAGTGAACATGCCTTATACCTCTCCTGGCCTCTTGTGGGAGTGGTATTCAATTTCAATTCTTCAAGGTTAAGGGGGCTCCTCTTAGAGACATCTTTCTGGTTTATCCTCTATCCTGCTCCCAATTTTTCATAAATTGCCCTTCTTTGTTATGTTATTCTAATATAGAATGTTTGTCTTCTAGGCTCTCCTAAATTAGCTTCAAGATTGCCATAAATATTTTGAATTTCTTTTCCTTTGTCCCTTGTGTCTTCATGCAGAGTTGCCCCTCTTAGCTTCGGTCCAGTTTGATTCAAACATTAAAACTCATCACTTGTAGACATTGCAAGAGTGCTTTCTATCTTAAGTTACTGGTTTTGAGGACATACACACGCTGAACGGGTTTGTCTATGGGTTCCCAGCTGGGTCCTGTCTGGGTATGCCCAAGTACAGGTGGAAACCACAAACAAAACCAGCTTTTGGTACAATTTAAGCTCTGCAAATTTTCTTTTCATTATTGTGTGCGAGTTTGTGAATGCTCATTACCATTTCCTATAAAAGGTGAAGTGAAAGAAAAGAAGAAAACAAATTTAAAAAATGGCAATATTCCCATTCTTCAGCTGCATGGTGTCTGTAATTTGTTTTTTTTTAAAATTATATATTTAATTAAATTCTGCTTTTGAGCAACATGGAGTGAGTAATGAATGTGTCAAGGCTCTCCGCCAGTAGATTTCTTGCTCTTGATAATTATTAGTAGTGGTCTCAACACAACAAGATTGAATTGACAACAACCTCATTAGGAGTTGATTGAATCATAGTTGAGAAACTCAGACTAAGCAATAACTCGGCCAGCCCAAGAATTTTGAAAAACTCGGAATCGCCAAAAACTCGGTGAAAAAATGGGCAATAAATTGGAACTTTTATCGAACATTGGAAAATATATAATTTCTTAAAATATTCTTAAAAGCACACACATATATACACCAAATTTGTAGAACATATACTGGTTTCAGATTTCCATCATATATTAATCAAAGTTTTGAGTTAAATACATAGCAATTACTTGCAGCCTCACCGTCGCAGACGAAAAAAATGAATGATAAAACCCTAGTTCGCGTTTAACTTTTTATGTTTTAATTTATTCATGGGTTGAATTTTTGTTGACCGATTTTTCAGAGAAAAACACGCCAGTTTTATCAAATTTTTGCCCTAAACATCGCCACACATCAATGAAAATCTCGGCTGCGATTTTTTAGGCAATTATATCGTTTCTTGTAGTGACACGCGATATATTGCCATTTTCGCGATATATCGTAGATATTTTCTGTTTATAGCTACGATCGGATATGGCAATATATATATATATATATATATATATATATATATATTAAGATCAGTTGATAATTGTATATGTTACAATGCAGTTAATATTAACAATCGGTTATGAAGGGTCATGACCCTACGTAGCATAAGCCACGTATGGTCATGGCTCTTCATAGATATGACTATTCAAAGGATATAAATGCATATCAATGGCTGGTGAAAAGATCAATCACAACGGTAATCTATTTCAGTACAACACTCATATATATTCTCTATAGGATGATCTTGATTTCACAACATGGTATCAGAGTCTAACCTATAAGAGAATAAAATATATTCACAAGCAATCAGTGATAAATTAGCAACAATATTGGTGACGAAACTTCATATATGTTCTCAGTCTAAACAACGACATCAAAGTTTGAAACTTATACACAATCTTGTGAAGCATATGTTTGCGATTCAGTGCTTGAAAGAATTGCTAATTAATATATATACTCACAGCGATACAGTTCTGGGAACAGTAATATTCGAGCAAAGTACTACAGAAGGAGACAGGGAACGCATACATGATAAACAGTACAAGTCAGTGTAGTGAAGATCGAATATGTCTGCCTATAGACACATGGATATAACAAATGGCGAATACAATCAAGAGAGGGAATTGATCACCAAAAAAAAGACCCATAACTGCTACACGAGAACAACACGTGGAAAAATAGCGAACCAATATGTCGGTCAAGTATTGATTAAGTGCCACCCCAGATGAACAACGACTCAACAAGGATTTGGTTGATTCATAGCACCGACTTGAATGATAAAGGTATTGACAATTACATGTTTTGTTCGGGCATCGCAGGAGTGTAATAGCCACACCGTCTGAAGGGGTACAATAATCGAAGCATACAAGGGAAAGTTTGATTTGATAAAATATTTGTGATTCCACATAGTTAATATCTGCCGCATGAATACATTGTAATAATTCGTGGACGCATATCCTCAAGACGCGGGAGTCTGAAGATGGACGGAGGGAGAAATAATAAATGTGATTATGTCGAGTCTGGGCGGCAATGCTAGAGAAATAATTCGAACTGTGGAAGAGTCAAATGATAATTCAATAGCGGAACAAAGAATGAGACATATTGTTTTTAGTGGAAATAAGGAGACCTTGCCAATTCAAAAACTACGGAATAACATTATCACAGTTGCCTCTCCATTCAATTGCAATATTGAAGACTTGACTAAATAACTGTATTGAGAGTTTGGGTATAATGAGTTGTTTGAATCCAGATAATAACCATGTTTGAGCAAGAACTATATTAGTATACTTTACTACTTATCATAAATACCCAGATTCAATAATTGGGCGTTAGTTGTAATCAGTATACTTCATCGAGTATCAAAGATGAACCTTTGGATATACTTCTAGAAGTACACATCAATGTTTGATCGATTGTAGATGAAAGAGTATAAATGAGACTGATACAGGGTGGAAGTATTAATATTGGGCATCATCATTAGTTCAGCGAAGATATACAAATCATCAGAGTAATAGCATTTGAAAGACTTAATCATTGATATCTAGATTGATTAATATTCTATGCATTATATTTTAATGATATATATATTTTTTTAAAAAGAGAAAAAAAAAGTAGCACACAGGAAAGACTAAATTGACTAAATTATATGTTACGTAAATAAGATAATGTAGCGATTAAGTGAAACACACGATCCATGGAAGTTGATCATTAACCAAAGATTGTGCGATGAAGAGTTTCCCAATTAGGCTAGATTGGTCGGAACAAAAAAGGGAGATCAGTTAACATACAATCTTACTCAGATAATTATTGAAGACGACAGAACATTCTACCAACATATCTGCATATTTGAATTGGCATAGAAAAACATTGTTGAGAGCATTATAAATTGGTCACACACATCATTTATATCATGCATAGCATCATTCGATGAAGTGAGAAGGATAAGTTAAGGTAATTGTCCCAACTTTCTAAGTTAATCGAAAAAGGGGATAGTACAAGTGGGATAGTAACCAATAATTAATATAATCAGATATCGATAATGTATGAAGTCAACATCTAATCGGTAGTTATCATAATGAGATGTGATTAGTAAAGAAGAAAATTAACATAAGGATCAGAATGAAACTGATATGTTATGAAGAAGGACAATGGGTACGAGTATCGTATTAATGGGCTCACCTTATGAAAGGAAAATATTTGAAAAGATAAGTATCTCATGTTTTATTAATCCATATGAATTTGCAATTTGTAATTCATTAAATAATAAATTTTGTATGCTTCTATCATTTTTTTGTTCGGGATAGTTTAGCTTTATGAACTATTCGCAATCTATTTCTGACATACTTTCAGGACGAAAGCATATGAAATCTAGATTCAGAGGGAGTCTAACATCTTCAGAAAGGTCAAGAAGTTGGCGAAATTTAGCTTCTAAGAAAACATATGATTCAGTCAACTTGTGACAAACTCGATCATATTGATTGAGAGGGAGTTCACTATTGAAGGTAAAACAATTCTGAGATTATAGTAGTGGGAACTCATGGATAGAATCGCCGATGAGATGCACGTGTATAGAATCTCTGATTAAGGCATTCCATACATCATGAGACTACAGCTCATTGAGATAAACATCATACTAGAGGTCTTTATTATCTTCCCTCAAGTCCAAGAGGAAGTGTTAATGTTGTGGCCTTGGAAAAGATCAAAATGCATCTTATGCTAGCCGATGTAACTTGTTGAGATGAAATTCCTACTCTTGTAATTTGTATTCATGAATATATAAATAAAGTTATTTTAAAATATTTCATTTGTGTTCAAAGAAGATGACGATCTTCTGTGTAAATAATTGGGGTTACTATTTCAAGGTGATGATCTTGACAATAGTTAACCAAACTTCAAGATTGACACCCTAACGGGTTGTCCTGGACTATGCCGGATATCTTGATGTTGGGATGTTATTACTGGATTGTGTAATAACTCATATATCATGATTAACACCCTAACGGGTTATCCTGGATTGTGCTGGATATCATGATATTGAAATGTCTAAGTATAAATCATGACTAAGACTTCTATAATGTTGTCCCGAATTGGGTCAGTAATCATGTCATACTATGACTTTCTACAAAGCATCTTATTCAGAGGGAGTAGGCCGTGTTTTGTTGGTTCTCTAGTAATCAAGAAATTGTAGGAGAGAATTATGATTATTACCATATGAGAAGGCTATGCTTCCATGTCAGAGGGAGAAGCTAGAAGATCAAATTAAGTTGGCACCCCAGGATCTTGGTCATACAAATTTAGAGGGAGTGTACCATGTCAAGATGGTGTATACTTTGTAAGCTCAGAATTCACCAAGACTTTGAGACAGTGCAAACAAATGCAATTCAATGGAGAACAAACAGCCGATATTCTTACCAAGCCCCTTGCTAGAAAGAAGATTGTGTACTTTCAGATAACCTTGGTATGTTGAGGAGTAAAGCCTTAGCTGAAAAGAAGGTTTCAGCTTCAGTGATCCATCATTTTGTATCTTAAATGATTCTTGTCTTTGAAAGACAAGTCTAAGGTGGAAGTCTTGGTTTCCACTCTCTGAGAAGAGTCAAGGTGGATATCATATGTGTGACTTTATGGGCCCATTCATTTTGTGTTATATTATGAAAGGTGACGATCTTTCATATGTGTTGGGTTACTATTTCTAGGTGACGACTTAGACAATAGCTTAACCTAGTGTCACGTATGACTATGTATTGTAAGGAAACTCAGGTGCGGAAACAACTTCCTACACTAATCTCTAAAGGAAAGTATTGTGCAAATTCTTTTAAATCCTTACAATTTCAGATTCGTTAACTACTTTAACAATGATATTGCAGCCAT
>MU228104.1:5701102-5728121 GCA_018584345.1 Thuja plicata
GACACATCAACATGTCAACTAGACATGTACACTCACACTTAATTACATTATTTGCAAGAAATACATTTTACAAAACAAATAATAAGAATAGGAATTATCCAAGGTTGAGACACCTTATTCCTAACATGTATTGTAGTCACTAGTCCTGACACTGAATTTTTGGAGTTGTTAAATCCAGTTCCGAATTGGTCAGGGATTATAACAACATGTGAATCAAGGTTAGACTACATTAAGTTGCTGTCCCAGAATGTGCCGGATATCTTGATTGTTATCGCTAAATCTAGTTCTGAATTGGTCGGGGATTGTGATAACTCTTCTATCAGGATGAGTACATTATATTAATGTTCCGAGCTATGTCGGATATCTTGATGTGAAGTTATGTTTTAGTTATCACAAAAATCCATTTCTGAATAAGTCGGGGATTGTGATGACACCTAGTCTGATCCTCTCTTGCTAAGAGGGAGTGTTAAGATATAGCTACGATCGGATATGGCAATATATATATATATATATATATATATATATATATATTAAGATCAGTTTATAATTGTATATGTTACAATGCAGTTAATATTAACAATCGGTTATGAAGGGTCATGACCCTACGCAGCATAAGCCACGTATGGTCATGGCTCTTCATAGACATGACTATTCAAAGGATATAAATGCATATCAATGGCTGGTGAAAAGATTAATTACAACGGTAATCTATTTCAGTACAACACTCATATTCTCTATAGGACGATCTTGATTTCACAACATTTTCAACCATGATCATTGATAATAGCGCAGGCCTAGTTCCAAGCAGGAGTGGTACCAATCCTCTCTTGTTGACAAAGAAGCCCATACCATGCTATTTCAAATGACTTTGCTTTAGGATTCCAAGATGTGCAGAAATTGCCATGAAATGTCAAGGAATTATTGGTTGCCACTTGCTGCCTCGCTATGCCATATTCCCAGCCTGGTAAAAAATGCATCAGAAGTTAAAATTTACACAACCCAAAATGCTGTTATTAAATCTTAATAAAAAATTATTTATAACAATTTTTATTAACTATATATCAGTATTAATTAATTTGATATAAAAACATTATGCAGTAATTAATTTATTATATTCATAAATATTCTTTCGCTAAAGGTACATTGGAGAGGGCCTAGACCCCCAAAAAGACAACATGACAACAGACTTTGGGAAAAATCCACCATGGGGAGAAAAGAAAATGGAAGTGCAGATATACAAATGATTAGCATGACAATATGCACCAATAATCACCATTTGAACTATCTCCATTGGGGTAGGGGCTTTGGGTATGAAGTGCCCTTGCCTTATCTCTATTCTTGTATGAAGGCCCCTACCTAGAGCCCCTACCTATATAGCTATAGGGACTTGAACCCTAACTTTTCCACCCATTCCTCTACTATTGGATGCTAAGTCTCTAAAAATGCTCTACTATCTATTTGAGATGATAGCACTCTACTAGGTTCCTATTTAAGGATTCAAAATTAGTTGAGTTTCTACTATAGAAAAGGGGGGATCCTACCAAGATTGATCTCTTTAACATATTCCCAATTGGGTAGTGTGGATTTCATTTCCAATAAGCAACCCAAGCACCTTGGGGTGGTATAGTGGAACAATTGAATTAAACCAATACTATTCCTTGAATTGGCTCCCATTGGCATTGTGCATTCAATTTGTCTACTTCCATTATTGCATTGATTTGTAGAGATCTTGGTTTTTCCATTTCCTACGTAGTTGGCTTTGGTATTTTCTTGATGTTTTCCAATCTATGTAGTATGTACCCACAATAGATTTGGTAGTTAAGTATGTTTCCATGCTAGGTGCTTACTAAATGCATTTGAGAGGTCCAATAGTTAGTAGTGAGGATGATGAAAGAAGGTTGGTATGGATATGTTGGCAGTTGGCTTTGTGTTGTCATTGATATCAAACTTGTTGATGTTGATGAAGAAGAGATCAGTTAGTGGTTGTTGTTGGTGTTGCCATCAATGACAAAGGGTGAGATTGTCAGCAATATGTGTTTAGTGTTGTCATTGATGTCAACTTGCTGTGTGCATTGATGTCAACTTGATGAGAAAAAGTGTTGCTTGATGTTTGGAAGATTGTAGAGGTTTGGAAATGAGTGATCAGATGTTGTTCTGATGTCTAGTGATGATAGTAAGTCAGTATGTGGTATGTGGTGTATCTGGAAGATTGGAAGTATGGGAAGCTGGAATATGCAAGAGAGCATATTTGAAGTCCTTATGGGAGAATGCTCCCCATTCCTCCACATGAGATATTGATGGCTTGTGGTTCTAGTTATAATGTCTATGGTCTGTGAATGTTGCACTATCGTGTTTACAAGTCCCCAACTATTCAGTGGTTGAAGTTGTGTTTTGTTGTTTGCTGATAGTAAGGCTTTGCTGTCGGGAATGGTTAGAACTAGTTTGGAGAATGCTCTGCATTGCTTCGCATTAATGTTTTAAGGTGTGTAGTTTGGTGGACGCGTTCACATGGGTTGTGCAATGTTCCAGTTCAAATGTCTTTTGTTGGTTTTCGTCGTGAGTAAAGATATGTTGTTCAGTTGTGTTGTGACCTTTTCACACATTGACCCATTGCAAATTGGGACCCCCTACTTTTTGGTTCACTTGGCCCTTTTGGTTTTGGTTCTCGGTAGTTCTGGCGTCAGTCCCCTGAAGTTCCTTGTGTTTCAAACGAAAAGTGATGAATTTGGCTGTCTGGAGTGGATGGTTGTTTTCGACCCTTTAGGGTTTAAGTTGAATTTGGCTGTTTGGAGTGGATGGTTGTTTTCAACCCTTTAGGGTTTAAGTTTTTGAGGCTCTCTTGGTTAAGAATTGTAAATTTGGATGAAGTGTTGAGTTGAAATTCCTTCGAGGAATGAACTAGTGAAGTTTTAAGTCTTTTGGTGAAGTTCCTATTTTTAGGGTTTCCTATTTCTTAGGGATTTCTATTTTTGAGAAGTCTCAAATTGGCTTCGTTGTGCATTTGGCAAAGTTTCTATTCTTTAGGGTTTCCTTTTTTTAGGGATGTCTATTTTTAGTAAGTCACGGATTGCCCTAAGTTCACATTTGAACAAACTTACTATTTATACTAAGTCTATTATTAGTAGGTCATTTTGGGCAACTAATGAGTGCGGACAAAAGAGGGAGAAAATGGGTATCCAAAAATGTGATAAGATGGTGCAGTCTTAAAAGCAATTCGAAAGAGCAGTCTCCTGAAAAAACAGCTTTTGGAAAAAATAGTTCGAAAAAGCAGTCTTTTGAAAAAGCAACCTCCAGAAAAAGTAGTTCAAAAAACAGTCTCCTAAAAAAGCAGCCTTAGAAAAGCAATTCAACAAGTATCCCATGAGAAAGCATTGAAAAAGCACTTATATAGGGGGACATGTTCAATCATTGGGTGACTCCAACGTCGATAAGCATTCCAAGCGAGCTAAGTGGATAAGTGTTGGCCAAGATTGAGTTGGGAAAGCATGAGGAATGAGCTAAATATTGACTATTAATATATCTTAATAGCATAGAAGTAGAAAACGACAAAAAATCATGATTATACTTGATTAATCGGGAGTCAGCAAGTGCAGTGATTTATTCCCCAAAAAATTGAGATTTTTTGGTCAACGACTTTCAATGCATTTTTGCTATTTATTAGGCGATTAATCAACAAAAAATCAACAATTAATCGTCAAAAAAATTGCAAGAAACTACCAGAAACCCTAAAAGCGACGTTGACGGGAAAAACCTGCCAAAATGTGATGTGATTCTCTACGAAATTGACGTGTGACGCTGAAGATACAGTCAGGAAAGTTGGGTTGAAAGTGTTGCAAAGTCCTGAAGTGTTGCAGAGTCGGGAAGTAGCGTGGGCGATAGGCGATTACAAACAAACTTTTCCTCTCTTTCTACATTGAATATATTGTATAGCTTGATTGATACTATTTCTTTTTTAAGATTGATTTTGTTTGTATAAATTTCAAATATTTAAATTGTTGCAATATGAAACAAAAGAAGACGTTAACAAAGCTGCCTTTTTTATTTGTTGCAATATGCTCTAAAAGAGCAAGGCATCAAAGTTTTGCCTTATTCATTTTGGAGAAAACAAAGAACCCTACGATAATCATTATAATCATTTTAGGCTTGTCAATTATGACATAAGTTCTTACGATTAAATTATTAATCAAATTGCTAGACATTTAAAACTTTATTCAAAATTAAATTAAATAATTCATGCAATTCAGTCTCTAAGTTCAACATATATAAAGTTGTTTTGGTATATGCATGTGTATATATCACTTCACATATGTGTATCTCATGCCAACTTTGTATATAATTGTTTGTTGATTATATATAATAAAAGAAGCTTGAGAGAATTCTAGAAAATGAACTCTACTTATATGAATATGAAGATTTTCTTTTATTGACAATATTTTATGAAGAAAGCTTCATTCTGATTTTGAAATATAAGAAAGCCCACATTATATTTTGGTGCTACTTCAAATCATAGCTTGAATGAAATTTATACAAACAAAATCAATGTTAAAATTTTGAGTCCTCCAAGTTAAAAATATATCAAGAGGAGGTTGTGCAAGTGCTTTGAAACATTTATTTAAGTCCTTTATCATCTATGCTATGGAAATGTCCTTTAATTTTAAAGAAAGTAGTTATTGATTGTTTTTCTACAATTTTTTCATTTTTTTTGTAAATCCAAAATTTTCCCGATTTTTCAAAAGAATCCCACTCCTCTGGTTTGCTGATTTATTCCCCAAACAATTTATGCTTCTATGAGATTCCTAACAATATATACTTGAAATATAACTTAAAGTACAAGAAAGGAAAAACACATTGAAATGTGACTTATACTTAAATGTTACATTTAATGTATATTCTGGAATCATAAACCCAAAAAACATTAAAATTTTGAGACAAACAAGAAAAAAAACAGTTTTTGCGTAGTTTGAGCATCTAAACTCACTCATACTCCGCGAGTTTCACAAGTCTCTAAGACTCAACTAGTCTTGCCCAAGACTTGGTTGAGTTTGAGTCCAAGCCCCTCAGACTCACCGAGGGTCACCCGGCTCGGGACTCTCTGAGTCTTGGCGAGTCTCGACGAGTTTGGGAACGAGTTTGCTGATTTATTCCCCAAACAATTTATGCTTCTATGAGATTCCTAACAGACTCACCGAGGGTCACCCGGCTCAGGACTCTTTGAGTCTTGGCGAGTCTCGACGAGTTTGGGAACGAGTTTGCTGATTTATTCCCCAAACAATTTATGCTTCTATGAGATTCCTAACAATATATACTTGAAATATAACTTAAAGTATAAGAAAGGAAAAACACATTGAAATGTGACTTATACTTAAATGTTACATTTAATGTATATTCTGGAATCATAAACCCAAAAAACATTAAAATTTTGAGACATAAGTAGGAAAAAAAAAGTTTCTGCCTAGTTTGAGCATCCAAACGCACTCATACTCGGCGAGTTTCGCAAGTCTCTAAGACTCAGCTAGTCTTGCCCAAGACTTGGTTGAGTTTGAGTCCAAGCCCCTCAGACTCACCGAGGGTCACTCGGCTCGGGACTCTTTGAGTCTTGGCGAGTCTCGACGAGTTTGGGAACTATGGACCACATTGAGTGTGAGTGTTCATGGTGGCCGACTTTGTGTAAATATGGTTTATCTACCATGGCCGACCTAGTTGCATTTTTGGACGATCATGGTAGTATATATTGGTGTGGATGTGTGGATTGGACCTGAATTGAGTGTGGATTGAAGGTGAAACCAATGTGATGCAAATGTGGAAGAGCAGATATGTGAGTAACTGAGATTGACAAAGTTTGTTGCAGTGGTTGATCAGGAGTCCCTACATCTTTTCGATTCATGAATTCCTTGTGCTTGCTATCTTGCCCTAAGGTTGTGCGCCTTAGCCTGCAAGTCCTTTTCAGGAGCTATGAGCTCCTTGGCCTTTGGCCTAAACCATTGTAATCTGTTAGTCATATAGTGAGTGTGATTTTCACTGTGGTTTTTCCCACATTGGGTTTACCAGGTAATATGCTATTCATATAGTGAGTCTGAATAATTAATAAGTGTTTGTGACATAAAGGCTTTAAGATTTGGTCTTTACTGATTCACCCCCTATTAACCATGTGGTGTGTTCAACAAGATATGATGTTGTGATGTATGATGCTTCAACCCTTTCTCAACGGCTTTTCCTATTTAATCAAGGTGCTCCCCTAGGGGTCTCTATCATAATGGTTCGTAAATACAAGCTTGGTAGATTGTTTTGAGAATGGTTCATGCTTGCTTTGGTACATTGGTCCATTTCGATGGTAGCGGGATGACAGATGCAATGAATAAAAGTTGTTGAATTGAATGTGTTCCCCATCCCAAATGGGAAAATAAAATAAAATATTCTTGGTTCCCTTTTTGGAGTTGGGTTGAGTGTTGCCTTGCGCTAGCAAGAAGTCAATTTCTTGTGGTAGTTAGGTGAGGCAAATAGAATGCCCTACTATTTGAGGGGGTGTTGTACTACTTGGCACCCTTGCCTTATTTGAGATTGGTAGCCAAAAATAGGATTCTGTTACTCCACTCCTTGTGGGTAGATGCAATATGATTTGGGCCTAGGAATTTGAGATAGAAGGTCTAGCTGATTTAATTATGGAGGGTGGGTCTGTATTCTGCCTCCTCAAATGCATATGGGAAGTTGTTATTTTCTCTACAACATAACTTCAATTGAAACACATGGTCTAGATGATTCACTTTGGGTGGGTCTTTGCTTGGGCTTCCCTCGCATGAATTTGTTCCCTAAATTAGTTTCTCAACAACTTATACAATGTTTTGTTGTGTCTTTGATTATTAAACTTTAAGATACTGAGATAGGATATTTGAGTGATTACTTGCATTGTTGTTGTCAAGTTAGTTTTGAGCCCTTGAGGATAGTAGCTCTTGGATTGAGGTAGCCAAGGCCAACCAATGATTGGCTAATGAGAAGTAACATGGGAGTATTACTTCATCCATGTTGATTATAATATAGTTGGGATTAGGGGAATTGGCTATATATGGATCTATCTCGTGCAAAGTTGGGGTAAATACTAGTATTCCGGCCAATGACTTCAAGAAAGCCTGATTTGATTGATTATATTAGAAAGCATTCATATTATGTAAGGCTTTGATCAATCAATCAGTCTATGGTGGAATCTTTTGGCTCATTGAGAAGACTGCCTTTACTAGCCGACATGCTTTCAATTGCAGCTAGATCAGTATTAATCTATTTATCAAACTAGATGAATGGAATATTTTTTCGAGAAATCGAATAGTCAATTCCTTGACATGATAAAGGTTCTATTTTGTGTACTAGCAAGATTATATAGTTCAATTAGGCCAAAGCCAAGGTCCACATAAGTGTGAGCCAAACGAGGATAAAAATGCCATTTCTCACATAAGAACTCTACATTTTAAGGTTATTTTCTACCATTTCCCTCTTTAGCTCACCCATTGATAGAGTGGAGCATTGGAACCAACAAATGCATTCTCTCAATGGAAGACTGTAAAGAGATGCTATGGCTTCCCTTGTTCTCTATTTCCCTATACGAATGCCATGATGGCTGCATTGAGATACACTTGGAACCATTGTTGTATCACTATAGTTTTGGGTGCATATGTTGGTTTCTAATGCATCTTGAGTTTGCTTAGTCTCTTAGCATGATTCATTATGTACATTATAGTCCAAATCCCCCTACATCATCCTTCTAGAGGGTGTACTTTAGGGACTATGTTTTCCGAGTAAGTAAATTCTCAAAGTCCTTTATATACGAATTATCATGCTAATGGTAGTAAGAATATTTCCTGCAGTTCTGCAACTCCCAAGGGGAAGCTCAACCCAACCATAAACTAGCCAACAACTGTTACATCCCTTCCTTGAAGACATTTCAAATAACTGTAATAATTGTTTCATGGGAAGTATGAAGTTATTAAATCATGAGGATTATTGATTAATGAAGTTATTCTGTCTAATTATAAGGATTATTGATTGATGATGCTTTTGTAGAAATTATTATTCATGGATGAATAATGTTGTATATTGACAACTTGATGATAATCTAGATTGTTATGTTAATTAAAATGTTATTGTGAATAAATGTAAGTATCGCTAATTTCTTCTTATGTCAGCGGATGTAGGAGAAGATTACGCTCGTGGAGGGAGGGAGAGTATCATTAGAGAGGTGCAGATGCGTGGTGAAGGGCAAAATCACCGTTTGAGTAGGTTCCCATAGCTAAGTATCTTGGTCATTAGGTCATTGGGTTAGGGTTGTTAGCCTTAGTCTACTTTAGTCATGGTGAGTTGGTTGTCGTTTCATTACCCTAGACCTAATTAAAGAAATTATTCTTGTTAATAAGAATGTTCTTCAAGATTTTACTCAATCGATTTAATAGAACAACCTTAATATATATTTATATTAATTAAATATAAGATCAAATTTGCAAATGTTGTATGTATAGATAAGCATATACGAATATACATATATATGTGTGTATAACATGTGCGTTGTATGCCAAATATCATGTGTGCATATAGACAATTGATAAGGACTACATACTTATGTACATACATACATAGAGTCGTAAAATAGTAAAATGGCTATAGGTATGTGTCTACGATGAGTTTAGACATCTCAATACATGGACACAAATGTCGGCACTAAGTAACATGAGCATGTACGTGTCAGACCTATATATATTACTTGGTTGTCTCGTTGATGTGGAGAGAAATAATACTTGGTTATCTTGTTGATGTGGAGAGAAATATTTATCTTCATATTATTTTTTGCTAGTATTTTGTTGGCAAGTCTATTATTCCTCCATGGGTGGTGAAGGTAACTCCTTCTTGCCACCCAGGTGACAAGGATGAGTTACACTTCTTGCCATAGGAGAAACCGCTCTTGCCCGCTGAAGAGTATACCATTTATGGCATTCAACCTTCATGCTCGTCGATTCTTCTTGGCAATTTTGGAATACAAGAAACATCGAGCTACCTCTATCATCTGAAATTCACCACTTCGGTGATTGCTTTATGGAACGACTAAGAAGTCTGAATCGAAATTAACAAAGAAAAATCTTTGAGCTGCTGGTAATAGGCCTAATCTTTTGAATCAACATTGTTCTAGCCTCAAAAGTTTCAGCTTGCAAATCAAGTCTTTCTCAGCTTGTTAAGAGTTCTCAAGTCATCAAGTGAATTAGGCAAGTGCATCTTCATCGTAAATTCATATCCATGATGAGATATCATTATCGCGCATGTTGTTGAATTTAATTTCATAGCATTTGAGCTCATTATTATTGTTCATATCGAACGAGCTATGTTTACATCATTATCAGTCATACTAGATGATCATAAATACAATGCATTCAAACTGTCGTTATCATTATGTTGAAAGAATCTAATCTCATTACAAATGAGTTAACATTTCTGTTCATATCAAATGTTCATATTATTGGTGTAGTTGATTTGTCCACATTGATCATTTGAAGGAAAGCATCCATTGTGCATTTGTACTCAAAGAGTCATAAGATTGCATTTCTAAGAAATATCTTTGGGAGGAACCGTTACTATTATCTTTACTTTTATATGTATTGAAGAATCTACGACATTCTGCATATTGAATGCCGTATGGCATCGATAGCCCATTATCGGCATGCAAACTGATTTGATAAAGATTGCTGATTTAGTCGAGATCTTGAATGGGATAAAAACCAGAGGATGAACTCATTTACTGAGTTGTAAAAGGGATATAACCTCATTTCGAGGAATGATTCATATGAATCTGCTTTTAGTTTAAAGAATCGAGAAATGCTCAAGAATCAGATCATCTAATTACAAGAAACCCTTAGAGAAAAATATATTTGACTGAACAAATGATTTCTTCAGCAAATCGAATTTACAGTCTGAATCCTTCATGAGAAAACAGATTAAGGAAGATCTGTACATCTAAGAATACTAAGTCGGTTAGAAGATAATCTGATTAAATCAGGAGGGTTTTAATTATCTAAAGTGAATAAATATTCAGCAAGCATTCTTCTTAATTACAATCCCTAATGCCGTAATCACTGAATAAAGCTAATGACACATACAAATTAATATTCAGAGGCTTTTCTTGTTTCAGAATTAGTATTGGTTTCATCACAATGCATTAGCAATAAACTGGTTAAATTATGAATCACATATAAGGAAGAATTGCATCACATATCTATTCACATAATTGAAACAATTTCAGTACGACGCATTTGAAAATCTTTGAATCAAAGACTAACACATAGAGCTTAATCTACATAGCAGACCTGATCTGTGTTACCGAATAAAAGAATGATATTCAAGTTATGCATATTTGAAGTATCTGCATTTCATGCATGAATCTGAATATTATTGTAGACTCTGTAAATGTGGAAGAATTAGTATGTCATACTAGGATCTTCAAACTGAATATGAAATCACATATCATTCATAATCAGCAATTCTGATATGAATTTATATTGACTTGATGAATTCGTAATTCTAATATGGAATCATATATAACATTAGAAGCCGCAGTCAGTTGTGAATTCTGTTCACAGAATAAGAAACTACATATCAAACTATAAATCGTATATCATCATAGTAATACAATATGTCATCAACCAATATTTTGACTCATCTTCTTGAATGTAATGGATCAAACCTGATCAGTTATGTCATAAAACAAGATATAAAAATGTAACAGAAACTGGGAAGGGTTCCATTTCTTATCCTAGGAAGGGAATATAGAAAGGATTATATAATGTCAAATCGTTCTTTTATGTTTTATAACAGTTGAGTACTGTTGGGAAGAGTCTCTCCTTGTATTGGTCATGAACCATGAAAACCATATAAGTTCTGCTTATGCCAGCGAGTCACCACTCTAAGGTCATTGGACTGCTATTGCCAAGTTGGACAATAAGTCTTGTTAAGGTTGGGGAAGACTAAATGAGTCGTAAGGTCTCAATATACGAGTATGGTGGTGATACAGACAACACAAAGTATACTGCTTGCATTATTAAAACCTTGGCCAAGGTGGTGCTATGCAATGCTGTAGTAACTGTCAATCACTTGAACTAGTAGTACACATTTAGTCAGGAAGGTCATTCTCATAGGCAAGGAAGTCTATAGGGCGTGACCAGCTAAGCTTGTTGTGAATTCTAAACACCAAGTCTTGGATGGCAATAAAGATTGGATCTCGTTTCTGCACCTCTTGTATGGGGTTGGACCACTTCTAAAATGAAGTTATGCAGGATATCGAAAGGTTGAGACCAAAAGGTCAATGGTTGGGAGGTAAAATCTTTGATGATACTCCTCCTGGATGACAATCAGGAGCAATTGCAGAAAGAGAAACAAGAATAGATACTTCAGGTTCTTTGATTTATGCATTGATAGTCAAATTCAGTTAATAAGTTCTTTCTTTTGGATTAAACAGTACTTGATTGCTAGTTAATTCATTTTCATGTGAAGAAGTTAAATGAATACATTGTATTGTCTTTTACTTGCAGTTAGTTAAAACGAACTCGACAGTTATCATGTTCATGTGAAAGGGAAAGTAGTTATTTTCTATTAATGTTGGTTAAAAGAAAATATTATTACCTAAGAAATGTTCACTACTTGATATTATTATTTGGTAGTTTGATTTAGCATGTTACAACAACCAACACCAAATCACTGCAGGAAAAATTGAGAAGGATCAATGCATTGATGAGGCCAAAATTCATACAATCAGAATAGCTAGCGACAAGTGGCATAAACTATGGAATATCAATGTGGGATAAATTAGAGGCATCCTACACCAATAGTTTTTGAAGTGGGTTTGGTAAGGGAAGAAACTGTAATGTCCCCTTTTTGGGACATTTAAAATTTATTAAATAATTAAAAATCTTGGTTGTCGAAATATAATGACAACTTAATTATTTATTTAATGGAGCAATTAAAGTGACTTTTTATGTCAAATAGATTTATAAAATTAAAAGTCACTTTCACAGCAATGAAATGGAAGGCGAAGAGTCAAGCTGGAGAAGCCAAGAGTTTCTTGGAGATTGCTATAAAAGTTTCTGGAGAGAATTATTCAGGCATGCTGAGATGTTAATTTGATTCGACTAATTTGTCTGGTGCATTGGCATTAGCTGGATATTTCTGGAGACGAAATACTTTAGGAATTGGTCGAAGGTTGGACAGAAACACAATCTATTTGTGAAGCAAATTCACCGAGAGTTCGCTATTGAGCTTATTTGCAGAGGTTTGGGATTTAAATAAAGGTATTGGTGAATTTGAGCTGAATAAAATATTGTATCCTAGATGCTTTAAAGAACTCTGAATATTATTGGCAAATTGTCCTCGTGATCTTATATCCTGAAAATTTTACCTTGGGCATGAGATCTTTGAAAAGTCATTATTTTATATTCTTACTATTAATTTTGTGGGACCCATAGGCGTTGGAATAAAGGTCATGTTATACTTTGAACATAATCCATGGGCTATAGATTAATATTATTTGCCAGAGGAACCGTGCATTCGATACATGGATAGAGATAACTTTATAATTTATATTATGTAATATCTGGGCTCAACCACAGTTAAGGACCAAATTTAATTTTAATTTGAGCTTCCCAGTGCCTGAGCTTTGAGAGGAGAAATGGCGATGGAGGTCGGAGTATTCATCGCTCAGTATTGAAGAGTGAAATGTTGAAGATCCTTGCAGTTTCATTCTGTGATATTGGGATGTTAGAATTATATTCACCTCGTGAGGACTTGCTGCTTGTTCTGTGAAGATTGCCGCTCTAATATTCAAGGGTATTCATTGGTAGATGTTTCTCCAACCAGGAATTTAACGAACAGAGCTGGAGCTGCAAAGAGATATATGGTACGCATCATGTATTTAACGAAGGTGATTAGAAGTTGTTGGCATGCCAAACAAAAGTCCGTGGAGTAATAGCTGGGTCGGTTCACTTCCAAGAACCGTTACGTATCACATCTGGGGTGCCATTCGAATCAAACAGGAAAAGAAACTGAGCTCCCTATGCATGGAGACGTTTGGACTTTGGCGTAATGTCATATGTTTTCTGTGGTCGGACCAAGCCAAACCATTCTGGAGTATTAATGGCCGCTGAGCTAGCAAAACATCCTCTGTTGAATCATGCTGGAGAGGACATCTGTGGGTTATCAACTATCTATACTTGCTGTTGATTCAAGAGTAAGCTTTCTGATATTCCAGAATTAGCACATCACTTTTAGGCTTCACTTGTTGCGTATTACCGGGTATGTGGTTACATGTGTCAGATCATATATGTAAACAGAAGATGTAATTTTCTATGAGATAATATTGTCTGAAAACATCTCTGTCATATCAATCCATGAATGTAATTATGTCTGATTTGAAGCAAAAAAAAGTGGTCTTCCATTAGATTTAGTTGTCCCTTGTGAATGGATCATTTCTTTCTTTTCTTGGTTCTCCAAATGCGATTTGGCATCATTAAAACTCAACTACAATCAGAAACAAGAACCCAAAATCTTAGAACAGTCAAATTTCATACAACTTGTTTGATGAAATGTCAATCCTTTTGAACTAAAAATTAAAGGTAGAACCACAAGGGGATATTACAGTGGTATCAAAGCATCGAACCTGCCAGCCTTTTGGTATGTTACATATTGAATCAACTGAGTGACAGAGAGTCAAGGTATTATAGAAGAGAACTACGCAAGATTTGGCAACCACCTCAAGTACCTGAAGGTAAAACTGTATCTGGTTTGATTGGTTCTTCTTCTAGTAGTGCTGAACACGTTGCAAGTATGGGTGACAGAAGGAATAACAATCCACCACGGGATGAAGATAGAGAAGTAAGAGATACTCTAAGAGGAATTCGAACAAGACAAGGATAGGTGGCCAATCTTCTTCAACAACTTACAGTGGTTATTTAACAGTTGAGTGCAACAAGATCTCATCGTAGTCATAGTGTTGGTGGTAGCACAGTTGGTTCCTCACAAGGTAGAAGGGTTCACACGCTCTTTAGATAGGCCTTTGATGCCTACTTTTGCTAATGGTAGTGATGAAGAGGAAATGAATAACGCTGAAGCAGCAATGCCTATACCTGATAGCATTATGACAATGCATGATGAATGAGATTTACTACCAAATCATGTCAAAGCAGATGTAAGATTCACATAGTATATGGGGCAGCGAAGAGAAATCATGAGGACAAGGCAAGAAAGAAGGCCTAAATAGAAAACCAAAGATTTGAAGCATGCCATAAACAAGTTGACTCTTCCTACATTTGATGGTAGCGGTAAGACAACTGCTTGTGCTTGGATACATAAGTTAGACACCTTCCTGACACTTAAAACCCATGAAGGAAACATAGGCTATTAAATTTGCTACTATGCACTTAGAGGGCGCAACATGTTATTGGTGGCATCATGGTCTTGTAACACAAGATCACAGATTGATTAATTCTTATGAAGAGTTTATTACTAAGCTGATTGCTTGATTTGACAGGAAGGATATTGAAGTCTACTACAGAGATTTGGCACAACTGAAACAGAGTGGTTCATTGGATTCCTTCATCAATGAGTTTCAGAGGGTCTCAATTATGGTTCCTGATATGTAAAAGAAAAGGAAGGTAATAAAGTTCACTGAAGGTTTGAATGAAAAATTCAAGGAGTTTGGGAAAGTTTTTAAGCCAAACACATTACAGGATGCAATAAAAATGGCAATGGTCCTAGATTCTTCTTCGCAACAGCCTAAAGGAAATTCTGAGAGCTCTAAAACAAATCAGAAAATTGATTATGAGACAAGAAATGAGCTGAGGAAAAAACTATGTTTCACCTGTAAAGAACCATGGACTCCTGATCATAGGTGCTAGGGAAAAAGGGAAAGTATATTACATTGAGGTAGTTTCAGAAGATGACGAAGAACGGAATAAGGACATCAAATGTGAGAACATTGATAATGAGGAGCCTTTAGTGGGAAAAGATGAAAATCTGATTGACTAGCCTGAGGTTACCATTGCTACATTGTCAGGGGTACCTTGGTATTATCCCTTTCGATTAAAGGGAGTACTTAAGGGGCAGCCAATAGTTTGTTTGGTGGACACTAGAGCTACATAAAACTTTATTGGTGAGCAGTTAGTTGCAAAGCGCGGATTACATGTTGAGAATTTCACAGGTTTTAAGGTGATAGTTGCTAGTGGGGAAATCTTGAGTTGTACTACAAAACTTCCTCAACTTAGTATTCAATTTGGGGACTACTCATTGACTGATATCTTCTATGTGATCAAGTTAAAACAACTTGATGTGGTCTTTGGTATGCAGTGGCTTCAATCAATTGGTAGGTACACATTGGATCATCACAAGATGCAGTTGGAGTTCTTACAGGATGGGAAGGAGGTAGTGTTGGAGGCTTCATCAGATGGTGAGCGAAGAATAATTTCAGCACACCAGATGGAGGCTAAGTTCATAGGTGCATCTTTATGTCAGGATGAATATATTGCTGCCTATTTGATTGAGAAATCAGAAAATGAAAGTATAATCAGCATGAGGCAATTTTCCAGTTTGTTAATAATCCATTATTTGAAGTAGACACGGATGCGATATATGATAATCCACTCTTTGAGTTGGATGATGAAACACATTTTGATGTCACGGGTAAGATGTGGGATTCAGACTGCAGATTTGACAGAGTAGAGCAGTGAAAGCCTGATGGGAATGATTCCAATGTTTGCGAGCTTCAGTCATTGCATAAAGAAAATGATACTTATCATCTTGATTGTGTTGTGAGGAGTGCATGTTATTTCTCTTTTAACCAACAAGTTGATGAGTTAAACATGTTTATGATGAGAAATAGGAAGGGACTGAATGATTGGTATAAAGAGGATTATACTTCATCATGGTATGAGATGAACTCACCATCAGAAAGAGGATGTGTAGCTTGCAGGATTTTCAGTTTGCATTTTCCAGTTGTTTGTTATGCTGATTTTCAGAGTGGTTTTGATCTTGAGTTCAGTTCCAGATTGTGCAAGGAAGCTATTCGCGGATTTATTTGGGATCTCGGTATCAATATGCAGATTCATGATTTCTTGAGGACTGACAAACTCTAAGGAGGGAGGATTGTAATGTCCCCTTTTTGCGACATTTAAAATTAACTAAATGATTAATAATCTTGGTTATCGAAATATAATGACAACTTAATTATTTATTTAATGGAGCAATTAAAGTGACTTTTTATTTCAAATAGATTTATAAAATTAAAAGTCACTTTCATAGACAATGAAATGGAAGGCGAAAACTCAAGCTAGAAAAGCCAAGAGTTTCTTGGAGATTTCCATAAAAGTTTATAGAGAGAATTATTCAGGCATCCTGAGATGTTAATTTGATTTGATAAATTTGTCTGGTGCATTTGTATTAACTGGATATTTTTGGAGACAAAATCCTTCAGGAATTGATCGAAGGTTGGACGGAAACCCAATCTTCTTGGGAGGCAAATTCACCTAGAGTTCTCTATTGAGCTTATTTGCAGGTTTTGGGATTTAAATAAAGGTATTTGTGAATTTGAGTTGAATAAAATATTGTATCCTAGATGCTTTAAAGAACTCTGAATATTATGGGCAAATTGTCCTTGTGATCTTATATCCTTAAAATTTTACCTTGGGCGTGAGATCTTTGAAAAGTCATATTATTTTATATTTTGAGTATTAATTCTGTGGGACCCGTATGCTTTGGGATAAAGGTCATGTTGTAATTTGAACATAATCCATGGGCTATAGAATAATATTATTTGCCAGAAGAACCGTGCATTTGATACATGGATGGAGATGACTCTATTAGTTATATTATGTAATATTTGGGCTCAACCATAGCTAAGGAGCAAATTTAATTTTAATTCGAGCTTCCCAGTGGCTGAGCTTTGAGAGGAGAAATGGCGATGGAGGTCAAAGTATTGATCGCTCAGTATTGAAGAGTGAATCACTGGAGATCCTTGTAGTTTCATTCTGCAGTATTTGGATGTTAGAATTATATTCACCCCGTTAGGACTTGCCGCTTGTTCTGTGAAGATTGCCCCTCTAATATTCAAGGGTATTCATTGGTAGATGTTTCTCCAGACAGGAACTTCAAGAACACAACTGGAGCTGCACAGAGATATATGGTACGCATCATGTATTTAACGAAGGTGATTAGAAGTTGTTGGCATGCCAAACAAAAGTCCGTGGAGTAATAGCTGGGTCGGTTCACTTCCAAGAACCGTTACGTATCACATCTGGGGTGCCATTCGAATTAAACAGGAAAAGAAACTTTGAGCTCCGTATGCACGAAGACGTTTGGACTTTGGCGTAATGTCATGTTTTTTGTGGTCGGACCAAGCCAGACCAAACTGGAGTATTAATGGTTGCTGAGCTATCACAACACCTCTATTGAATCATGTTGGAGAGGACATCTGTGGGTTATTGGCGATCTGTACTTGCTGCTGATTCAGGAGGAAGCTTTCCGATATTCCAGAATTAGCACATCACTTTTAGACTTCACTTGTTGCATATTACCGGGTATGTGGTTACATGTTTCAGATCATATATGTAAAAAAAAGATGTAATTTTCTATAAGATAATATTGTTTGAAAACATCTCTGTCATATCAGTCCATGAATGTAATTATGTCTGATTTGAAGCAAAAAGAAGTGGTCTTCCATTAGATTTAGTTGTCCCTTGTGAATGCATCATTTCTTTCTTTTCTTGGTGCTCCAAATGTTATTTGGCATCATTAAAACTCACATACAATCAGAAACAAGAACCCAAAATCTTAGAGCAATCAATTTCATACAACTTGTTTGATGAAATGTCAATCCTTTTGAACTAAAAATTAAAGGCAGAACCACAAGGGGATATTACAGTGGTATTAGAGCATCGAACCTGCCAGCCTTTTGGTATGTTTTGATTGATGCAACTGAGTGATAGAGAGTTAAGGTATTATAGAAGAGAACTACGCAAGATTTGGCAACCACCTCAAGTACCTGAAGGTAAAACTGTATCTGGTTTGATTGGTTCTTCTTCTAGTAGTGCTGAACATGTTGTAAGTATGGGTGACAGAAGGAATAACAGTCTACCACGGGATGAAGATAGAGAAGTAAGAGATACTCTAAGAGGAATTCAAACAAGACAGAGACAGGTGGCCAATGTTCTTCAACAACTTACAGTGGTTATTCAGCAGTTGAGTGCAACAAGATCTCATCATAGTCATAGTATTAGTGGTAGCACAGTTGGTTCCTCACAAGGTAGAAGGGTTCACACACGCTCTTCAAATAGGCCTTTGATGCCTACTTTTGCTGATGGTAGTGATGAAGAGGAAGTGTATAACGTTGAAGCAACAATGCCTATACTTGATAGCATTATGACAATGCACGATGAATGAGATTTACTACCAGATCATGTCAAAGCAGATTTAAGCTTCACACAGTAAATGGGGCAGCAAAGAGAAATCACGAGGACAAGGCAAGAAAGAAGACCTAAAATAAAAAGCAAAGATTTGAAGCATGCTATGAACAAGTTGACTCTTACTACATTTGATGGCAGCGGTAAGAAAACTGCTCGTGCGTGGATACATAAGATAGACACCTTCCTGACACTTAAACCCATGAAGGAAACATAGTCTATTAAATTTGCTACTATGCTCTTAGAGGGGTCAGCATATGATTGGTGGCATCATGGTCTCGTAACACAATATCATGGATTGATTAATTCTTATGAAGAGTTTAGTACTAAGTTGATTGCTCGATTTGACAGGAAGGATATTGAAGTCTACTACAGAGATTCGGCACAACTGAAACAAAGTGGTTCATTGGATTCCTTCATCAATGAGTTTCAGAGGGTCTCAATTATGGTTCCTTATATGTCAGAGAAAAGGAAGGTAATAATGTTCACTGAAGGTTTGAATGAAAAATGCAAGGGGTTTGTGAAAGTTTTTAAGCCAAACACAGTACAGTATGAAATAAAAATGGCAATGGACCTAGGTACTTCTCAACAACCTAAAGGAAATTCCAAGAGCTCTAAAACAAATTAGAAAATTGATGATCAACCTAAAATCACCCCTCCTAAAGTAGATAATGAGACAAGAAATGAGCTAAGGAGGAAAAAACTATGTTTCATCTGTAAAGAACCATGGACTCCCGAGCATAGGTGCCACGGAAAAAGGGAAAGCATATTACATTGAGGTAGTTTTAGAAGATGACAAAGAACGGAATAAAGACAACAAATGTGAGAACATTGATAATGGGAAAAGATGAAAATAGGATTGACTAGCCTGAGGTTACCATTGCTACATTGTCAGGGGTACCTTGGTATTATCCCTTTCGATTAAAGGGAGTACTTAAGGGGCAGCCAGTAGTCTGTTTGGTGGACACTGGAGCTACATAAAACTTTATTGGTGAGCAGTTAGTTGCAAAGCGTGGATTACAGGTTGAGAATTTCTCAGGTTTTAAGGTGATAGTTGCTAGTGGGTAAATCTTGAGTTGTGCTACAAAAATTCCTTAGTTTAGTATTCACTGTAGGGACTACTCATTAACTGATATCTTCTATGTGATCAAGTTAAAACAACTTGATGTTGCCCTTGGTATGCATTGGCTCAATCGATTGGTAAGTACACATTGGATCATCACAAGATGTAGTTGGAGTTCTTACAGGATGGGAAAGAGGTAGTGTTGGAGGCTTCATCAGATGGCAAGACTAGAATAATTTCAGCACACCGGATGGAGGCTAAGTTCACAGGTGCATCTTTATGTCATGATGAATATATTGCTGCTCATTTGATTGAGAAATCAGAAAATGAAAGTATAAATCAGCATGAGGCAAATTTCTAGTTTTTTAATCCGTTATTTGAAGTAGACCAACATGCGATATATGATAATCCACTCTTTTGAGTTGGATGGAGCACCTTTTGATTTCACGGGTAAGATGTGGGATTTAGACTGCAGATTTGACAGAGTAGAGCAGCGAAAACATGATGGGAATGAGTCCAATGGTTGCGAGCTTCAGTCTTTGCAAAAAAAAAATGATACTTATCAACTTGATTGCGTTGTGAGGAGTGCATATCGTTTCTCTTTTAACCAACAAGTTGATGAGTTAAACATGTTTATGATGAGAAATAGGAAGGGACTGAATGATTGGTATAAAGAGGATTATACTTCATCATGGTATGAGATAAACTCACCATCAAAAAGAGGATGTGTAGCTTGCAGTATTTTCAGTTTGCATTTTCTAATTGTTTGTTATGCTGATTTTTAGAGTGGTTTTGATCTTGAGTTTGGTTGTTCTAGATTGTGCAAGGAAGCTATTTGTAGATTTATTTGGGATTCTGGTATCAGTATGCAGATTTATGATTGCTTGAGGACAAACAATCTCTAAGAAGGGAGGACTGTAATGTCCCCTTTTTGGGACATTTAAAATTAACTAAATAATTAATAATCTTGGTTGTCGAAATATAATGACAACTTATTTATTTATTTAATGGAGCAATTAAAATGACTTTTTATATCAAATATATTTATAAATTAAAAAGTCACTTTCATAGACAATGAAATGGAAGGCGAAGAGTCAAGCTGGAAAAGCCAAGAGTTTCTTAGAGATTTCTATAAAAGTTTATGGAGAGAATTATTCAGGCATGCGGAGATGTTAATATGATTTGATAAATTTGTCTGGTGCATTTGGATTAGTTGGATATTTTTGGAGACGAAAACCTTCAGGAATTGATCGAAGGTTGGACGGAAACCCAATCTTCTTGGGAAGCGAATTCACCCAAAGTTCTCTATTGAGCTTATTGGCAAAGGTTTGGGATTTAAGTAAAGGTATTTGTGAATTTGAGCTGAATAAAATATTGTATACTGGATGCTTTAAAGAACTCTGAATATTATTGGCAAATTGTCCTCGTGATCTTATATCCTGAAAATTTTACCTTGGGCATAAGATCTTTGAAAATTTCTATTATTTTATATTTCGAGTATTAATTCTGTCTGACCCATATGCTTTGGAGTAAAGTTCATGTTATAGTTTGAACATAATCCATGGGCTATAGTTTAATATTATTTGCCAAAGGAACTATGCATTCGATACATGGATGGAGATAACTTTATAAGTTATATTATGTAATATTTGGGCTCAACCATAGCTAAGGACCAAATTTAATTTAAAATTCGAGCTTCCCAGTGGCTGAGCTTTGAGAGGAGAAATGACGATGGAGGTCGGAGTATTGATCACTCAGTTTTGAAGAGTGAATCGCTGGAGATCTTTGCAGTTTCATTCTGCGATATTCGGATGTTAGAATTATATTCACCTTTTGAGGACTTTCCGCTTCTTATGTGAAGATTGCCGCTCTAATATTGAAGGGTATTCATCGGTAGATATTTCTCCAGCCGGGAATTTCACGAACATAGTTGGAGCTGCACAGAGATATATGGTACTCATCATGTATTTAATGAAGGTGATTAGAAGTTGTTGGCATGCCAAACAAAAGTCCGTGGAGTAATAGCTGGGTCGGTTCACTTCCAAGAATCGTTACGTATCACATCTGGGGTGCCATTCGAATCAAACAGGAAAGGGACCTTTGAGCTCCCTATGCACGGAGCCGTTTGGAGCAATGTCATATGTTTTCTGTGGTCGGACCAAGTCAAACCAAACTGGAGTATTAATGGCTGCTAAGCCAGCACGACATCCTCTGTTGAATCATGCTGGAGAGGACATCTGTGGGTTATCGGCTATCTATACTTGCTATTGATTCAGGAGGAAGCTTTTTGATATTCCAGAATTAGCACATCACTTTTAGACTTCACTTGTTGCATATTACCGGGTATGTGGTTACATGTTTGAGATCATTTATGTAAACAAAAGATGTAATTTTCTATGAGATAATATTTTCTGAACACATCTTTGTCATATCAGTCCATGAATGTAATTTTGTCTGGTTTGAAGTGAAAAGAAGTGGTCTCCATTAGATTTAGTTGTCCCTTGTGAATGCATCATTTCTTTCTTTTCTTGGTGCTCCAAATGTTATTTGGCATCATAAAACTCAACTGCAATAAGAAACAAGAACCCAAAAACTTAGATTAGTCAATTGCATACATTTTGTTTGATGAAATGTCAATCCTTCTGAACTAAAAATTAAAGGCAGAAGCACAAGGGGATATTGCAGAAACCAAAATTTGCACAAGTCCTCACCCTTGCCAATTCCATACCTTCAATTCACTGGCCAATTCGCCGCACAATTTTCTTCTTTGAAGAGATGGAAAAAATTGACCACATGTGTGATGCCTCCTCGGACCACCTTGTACTTTGCCCTAAATTCACAAATCCAAGTGAAGCAAATAACAAAACACAGTTGGAGATATAATCCTTTCTCTCAAAAATAATATGAGATAGACCTGTTTTGAAAACTTTTAGCCAGGTTAGATAACAGTGTAGATATAATTCATGAAATACCTCCAATTCTAGGGTTAGGAAATATACATATGAGTCTATACAACAAATCTTAATGATCGCATGGGAGCTCAATCATAACGAGGGTTGTATTGGAAGACATGATGAGGTGTCACAAGTGTCCTCTACCCTAGGTCCAATTGCAAGACCTTATCCTATGTGGCCTTATATGGATTTTAACCATCATTACGAGGTGGTGTTCCTAGTGAGGGCTTTACACTGTTATCCTAGCTGATGTCAACCTCTTGCCTCTTATGGTTGACTCACTTCAACAATTGATCAATGTGGGGCTCATAGGGGAGCTGCAATAGGGTGTCCTTGATCCTCATCCCTAGGTCCAAGGCAAAACCATATCCTCCCTGGCCTCATGTAGTCCTTAACCATCATCATGAAGTGCCCCCGTGATCCTTAACCATCTTTATGAGGCACCATACATAGTGGGAATCCTTTGTCGTTCTCCTTCCTTGCACTCCCTTCCTTCCCTCAACTAGACCAATTATTGTAAATTCCATATTAATAATATAGACATTAGATTCAAGTATTCATTAATTGTATATAATCAGTTAATTGTACATAATCAGATATAAACTTTATGTATTCCATCTATATATAGCTATAATTGCATATGTGAATCTATCCTTTCATACCACAACAATTAGAGGATATAGATATATAGATAAGTCCTTCGAATGTATGCGCTATTGTATCTGCTTATTATTGATGTGTTTCTGCTGTTTGACTGATGCTATTGCTGAGTGTATATATATATATATATTTCCTGTGCTGTTGATGATGACTTGTGTCTGCTGCTTATTTTAGGTATTTCTGCTGCCTTGTTGGATACCCATTCTGAACTTATGCTTTCCTTCTGCTGCTGATCGTTTGTTGTTGAATGATTGATTGATTGAATGAATTCTTTTGATTTGATGATTCAAGTTATCAGTGAGTTATGATAAAGTAATCGTGATTAGATGATTGAAGAGTAATGATAGAATTGTTATCTAGTTTGATATATTGGCAGATGATGATTGAATGAAGGTAGATTTGATAGAGTGATGCCTGATTGCTGATTTGTTTGTTTTCTTGATCCCAAGATGGAGTGATGATTGATGAGGATTGGATGATTGTTTGCTTAATCTTTCTGTTTGATTGTTTGTTTGATTTCTTGAGGGATTAATGATTCATGGATGAAGGATGTTGATTGATATGTCCTTCAATGCTTGGAATGAAATCTCCTATGTACTTTATTGGTGAAAGGGTGAGAACCTTTCATAAGAATCGAGTCACCACTATTCATTGTTACCTCTAAGGATAATATATTATTGCCCAAATTGAGCTCCCTTGGATGTCCTTCTCAAATGAAACCTTCTCCCCTTTACATCTTCCAATATGGGGGAGAGTCACACCTCTTCATCATGTCTGCCCCTTTGCAGTGGTCACAACTTTTCACAATTACCACCTTTTGAAAGAGTCACAACCCTTCATCAATTCCACCCTTCAAGAAAGTCACAGCCTTTCACAATTACCACCCTTTGAAAGTCACTACCCTTCATTATTTCTGCCCTTCGAGAGAGTGACAACCTTTCATAATTACAACTCTTTGAAAGAGTTGCAACCCTTCATCATTCCTGCTCTTTGAAAGAGTCGCAATCTTTCACAATTACCACCCTTCGAAAGAGTCACAACCCTTCATCATTTCTGCCCTTCGAGAGAGTCACAACCCGTAGACACCTAAATCTGATCATTAAACATTGATCAAGCTAAGTCGTAATAATCCTTCTTCAATAATTGTCATATTGATTAAATAATCAATTTTTGTAATTAATATCCCCCTTCTTCCCATAGTCATCGCTTTAATTTAATAATTCATCTGTTTAATTAATCTCCTTTTTGTCTATGATCCTCCTAGGTTAATCTAATTTGCCTATAGTGTCATCCCCTTTAACTAAATAAATTCATTCATGTATTTAATTAAATCCTTTTTTCTCTATTTTGAATTAAAACTAATTCAAAATTCCCAAACCACCATCGACTTGCACATTTCTACAAAGCCCACTTGCATCATTAATCCTTTATTGGATAAATTAAATCACATCATTTACTTAATTAATCCTTTCCTCCCACTTGGAATAAAAAGGAATAAAAAATTCCTCCACTCATTCTCTCTTCCCATCACATCCTCTAACTTTACCACTTGCCCACTTATTACCCTTCACTAAGATTAATCTCCTCTCTAAGCATGTGCACATTCCTAATCATATGGATTAGGCAACGAAGTCGACCCTCGTCCACCAATGCCCATCCAAATTTGGAAAGGAACCACATGGGTCTCTTATATGCTTGTCCCCTCCAAAGAATATTAAATTCTTTTCCATTCCTCCATATGTCCTTTTGGATTCTGAGACAAGAAATGCCTTTATGAAAAATCTTCCTCTCAACCCCCAATGTCCTCTCATCCTCTCTAAGGTCGACACTTGTCAACCTCCTATGGAGTTTGAGAACCCTTGATCTCCTTCCTTGCCATCCTAGCCATCCATTTATGTTCCTTCACACTTAACCAAAACTCTTGCCATTCTATTCTCATTATGCAACTTTCAACTTGTGCAATTTTCATCTTGGAGCTATCATCTTGAGCAATTGAGCTTTCACCATATCTTTTGTAAGCTTGAGCATTATGGAGCATCTACGTGTTGTGAGGTTTTCACACCATCACCCCATTGCAAATGGTGTTAATTAATAGCATCGAATTGATTAATATAAACATATATTCTATATATATATACACATGCGATATGTTATTATTAATATTAATATTAATATTATTATATATATATATATATATTTATTAATATATGTGATATGTTATTAATATTAATATTAAACTATAATGCAATTAGTAATCGCTGTTTATAACAGTCGATGTTCATTCAACCGATTAAGTGTTATCGGGTTTCATTATAATGAAACACAGCCGCTATCATATATGATAACCATTAATTAATGGTTATCGTAACACATTGTTAATGTGTTATGATAACCATTAACTAATGGTTATACAAACACATTAATATATCACCCGCACTCTTTCGAAACAGCGCCAGCCTACATGGCTGTGTAGAGGCATGGCTCGACGTGGCTTTAGCCACATAGAGTCATGACTCTACATAGTCGTGTCTCATGATTTACATATTAATAATAAATAGTATGGGCTGTGAAAGACAATCAATTACAGTGGCATTGTCTTCTCTCAGCAGCATACTAATAATCTGTATTATTATATAATATATATATACATAATCAGTAAGAATATATATATATACAACATCAACACATTTATCATTGTAAGATTTTCTCTATTACGATCCTAAACTTAACATGGTATTAGAGCCTCAATAGAAGGATATCTCTCAAGACTAAAATTTATATTACTGATTGTTTTAATATAAAAAATAAAATATATATATATATATATAAAATGGCCAGTAGTATGAAAGTAAAAGACAGACTCGAAGGAGCATCTAATTGCTTCTCATGGAAAATTCGAATTCTTACCTTGCTTGAAGAACTAGAGTTAGAGTCTTATGTTGAAGAAAATACAAGTTTGCCGGAAGAAGAAACAGAAAAAGCTACTTGGAAAAGACGTAACAACAAAGCCAAGAAGATTATAATTGATTTAGTAAAAGATCATATTCTCCCCTCCATAGCCAGACTCAGAACTGCCTATGAAGTATTCAAAACCATTCAAGAAACATTTGAGATTAACAATACAAGCAGATTGCTTACACTCAAACAGCAACTACTAAATCTCAAAATGAATAAAGGGGAAACCCTTACATCTTACTTTCTTCGGATTTCAGAACTAAGGGATCAACTATCCACCATTGGAAATAATGTTGATGACATGGAGCTAACCTTAATAGCCCTTAGAGGATTACCCATCACATGGGAATCATTTATTCAATGTGTAACAGGACGTTCCTCCCTACCCAAGTTTGATCAGCTAAAGAATGATTGCACTCAAGAGGAATCAGACCTACTAAAGGGAATGAAATTCAAGCTCTTCAAATTCATAATTACTCAAACTCCAAAAGCAATAAAAGGAAGTTTAAACATAAGAAAGAAAATTCTAACACTAATTATGTAGGAAATTCCAATAAACATCACAAAAAACTGAGACTTCTCTAAAATGCAATGTTTCAAATGTGATAAGTTTGGTCATACTCATAGATACTGTCTTGAGAAGCAGAAAATCCAAGCAGCACTAGCAGAAGTAAAAGGAGCAGAAATATCAATATCCTTCCGGGCATTATCAAGTGAAGTTAACTCAAATAAAATACTTGGATAATTGACAGTGGAGCTTCGCGACATATAACAGGATTCAAAGATCAATTTTAAACTCTAGAAGAAGATTCCTCCGAAGAAGTCACTATTGGAGACAACTCCACCTATCCAGCAAAAGGAATTGGGACCTGCTCAATCAAATTGAAAACAGGAGTAACTCTACAGTTAAAAGATGTTCT
>MU228104.1:5754271-5770306 GCA_018584345.1 Thuja plicata
AGTAGGTATATTCCAGATGCCTTACAAATGAACTATACTAGAGCATAAACCATAGTCAAAAGAGACAAGACAATAATGAATAGGAACTGCACTGTATTCTCATTAATCCAAGTTGTTTCCAGATATCTAGACAGTAAACTCAAGAACTAAACATGAAAAAGAAGTATGCCTTACAAATAGAAATCTCCAAACCAATGGTAACTTGTACTGAACCAAACAAATACAGGAACAAGCACAAGACCAGGAACCTCCACAGGAACCAAAATAGAAACCTGAAATCAGAACCCCCAGAACAGAAAGGAGAAGAGAATATATAAGAAGAGAAGAAACCCTAATCTCTCTGAGATATTCACACCTGTCCCTCTTCTTAAAATCTGATCTGCTCAAACTGTCTTTTCTCAATAAATATCTGAATTTCAACGGTGGTTTCAAAACTTGTTTTCAACTACCTCCAAAATTTGTTATTGAAACAGTCGGTGATCTTTAAAATATGACTTATCTTGCTTGCAAAGTCTTACAAAATCTGATTTACTTTGTCTATATCTGAATCCACTTGTCTGTTCAAAATCTTTACCCATCCTCTGCAAAATATCTTTGAAATCTGATACTATTTTCCTTTGAAAATCTGATTTCAAAATTTGAATACAAACCCTCCGGGAAAGCTTGTGTAATATGATTTGTAATAAAATACCTTTTGAAGACTATGGCAAAAGATTATGCCCTAATGTTTCCATGATATTTTAATATTTTCCAATTTAAAAAATATTATCCTTTTGTCACACCTGTGCAAATCTGATTAATTTTCCCTTAATATTATGCATATACTATAGCTTTAACCATTATAGTATTTGAATTCTGTGCACATTTTATTCCTTTTTATCCCCTGAAATTCTTCATTCTCTGCATTTTTTACCAGACTTCACCAGATTTCGACATGTGGCATATGTGGACTGGCTGCTCTAAACTGCTCTTTGACTGTGCTTTAACCTTGGGTTCACCTTTTCTTCCTTGTCTCCAAGTCGCTGAATAATTTTAACTCATCTATCAACCTTCGGCGACCATGCGACCACCCTTAATCTCTAAGTCGCGAGCAAATTTCAACTTATATGTCAACCCTAGGCGACCTCGTGACTGGCATCCGACGGCTAATTCCCATCTGGCGACCATGCGACCAACGGCTATCTCCCTGTCGCAGCAGTCATCTTCGACATCTGGCTACTTCGTGACTAACCGCTAGCAGTCAGTCGCCAAGTCTCGGCGGTTAACTCTCTGCATCTCCCGACTGTGCGACTAACTGGTAGCGGTCAGTTGCCAAGTCTCAGAATCCCGGCGGTCTCTTGCGATTTGTCTCCCGACTGAACGACCGGATCTTCTTGCGACTGCGCGACCAGAACTCCACGCGACCATGCGACCGGATGCCACGTGCCATTTTCGTCAAAATTTGTTTTCCTCCATTTTCGGGCACAAAAACCGAGGCGGTCGGATGACTGGGCGCGCGCGCGGATAGCCTCCTCACCTTCCTTCAAATTACTATGTTTGTGTTTTTGCATATAAAGACTTCGAAATTCCATCCCCGGATGAATGTGGGACAATGGGTTTTCAAGTTTTAAAGTGATTTTCGAAATTGGGCTCAAAATTTAGTGTACCGCCCATGTCTTCATTGCTCCAGCCCTCAAGAGCCCGCCAAGAGCCTCTGGGCTCTCTTATTTACATATAAAGATAGTGTTTTGGTATATAAATACCAAAAACAGCCACTGCATAGACAATGTGGGACATTACAAATGCACTGTTTCCCCAATTTCCTGGGAACTTCCTGCCTTCTGCTCATCAATGGAGCTGTCTGAATGCAAATGAACAGCACCAATGGCCTCCAATGGTCAAAACGCCACTCCTTATGGAGTCATATTTGCAGATTTAACTCAAAACCTTTCAAAAAACTTACCTCAAATGCTCTGCGCAAATGTTCCATGCTTTGCTGTTTTAAACACTCCATCACAACCTCTGCAATGTGTTGTGCAGCTTATGCAATGATCCATACTGTTTACTTGGTGTGAGACTGCCTTTTGGTTTCCAGCGCAGCCTCTAATCATTTGCAAAAGACAGTTTAAAAACTCCCCTAAGTCAGCGCAGCAACTGGCACCGTTGTTTGCAATGTCTGATTTTTGAAATGTTTGAAAATGTCTGCAGATGCTGCGTGGATTCTACCTTCTTCCAGCGCTGGCATTCATCCTTTGCAGATTTTAAAACAAGATAACCAAAATATCCAAATATACTACTCTACGCAGACAGGCTGGGAACTTGGCTTTACACCTGCTGCCATCACATTACTTGGAAGTTTTTGCACTTATCAAAACCTCCATTTGCCATCTATACTGGCGTGAGCTTCCAATGCTTTTAACAATGTTGGCAGCCCTCTCCTCCTTAACTAGCACAGGAATCATGCTATGAAAGTTTGAATGCTTGCACATGAAACACGGGTCTCACAGTAATTTAAATGACGCTGGCAAAGGTTGCGGAATTAGGCTTTACATCTGCTGCTTTGCATATTGGCATAGGCTTGTGTTCCAATTGATCACCTTCACCCCTTTACATATTCTAAAGTCTTAATAATTTTAGTTGGAGATGAAGTACAACTTTGATAACCATAACTATGGCTGCCATTTTTGCTATGACTGTGACCATGATATCTAGGATTCACCTCTTTACCATGAGTGAACTACTTAGAAAGTATTCCAGTCCATAGTGAAAAGATATTTATTTTCTAATGGCTTTACAAAACCTTTGTCATTTCCTCAGTCCATGCCTAAAGCGCATGACCAAAATGATCTAACATAAATCGAGGCTCATTGATAATCTACCATCTCACTGTCTGGTTTAAAACCCTTATGGTGTGAAATAATGTGTCGTCAATGCATTTTTTGAAAGAATTTTTGAAATGTTTCCTTATTGTAACAATTCTTTAATAATGTATTAAGACATTTCAAAAATGATCCAAAAATCTTTGAACAATTCCATATCTATTTCCCCACAACTTTGCTTGATGTCATAAGAGATGAAACATTAAGCTCCACTTAACACAAACTGTAAAAACTTTGTTGATTTGGTGGAAACGGAACTTAGAATCATCCTCGTAAGAATGCTTAGTTAATACCTTAAGCTCGGAAAATCTTCATAGTGGTAGAGGCACATACCCATACTTCAGAGAACCTAGTCATTCAGTGTGGAGGTCATCTGGCACTAAGACACTAATCCTCAAAGTTGACTCTTTGGAAAACTTCTCATAGTTTAGATTGGAAATTAGCAAAAATTACATTCGAACTAGCATTTGCAAAAATATAAACTCATGTCTTGAGGTCCCACTGTTGATCATGGTAATACTTTCAGCTATATGGAGTATATGCAAAAAGATCTCATTTCAAAACACTCATCCCATGCAAAGTTACAAGCCACTGAAAATGATTGTTCTGCAAACTTAACTTTGTTTTGCACTGTCAATCTGCATAAAACACCCTCGGAAACTGACTTTGAAAACCCAACTGAAGATACCCTTGAAGTCTGAACCCCTGAACATAGATTTAGTTTCATACAAGGATCGTGAAACTGTCACTAACTTTCTTTGATGGTCCACAGATCAAATAACATTAATGTGTAAAGTCAGCACCCAAAACACTTTCTGAACCAAAGCACAACAGATATGCAGAAATTGGGTTTGGAATTGGCAAGGAGAAGTAATCTACCGGATTGGTCAAAGTTTGGGAATCTTCAAATGAGTTCACTCCCAGGTCTACAATACAGATCAACCTTCAATTATGTCCGATCTCGAACTGGGTGAAAATAAGGAAACCACAAAGTATGCCATTTAATTCTGAATTCTGTATTTTCAGTGAAACTTTAATAAATTGTAGACGGAAAGGCCCTGGCAAAGTGGATAACTGGATTGGTAGGAGTCTATAAATCTTCAAATAGGTGCACTCCTATGTTTAGAATATGAGGGACAACTCAATTATCCAAAATGTTCACCCGGGTATAGATTTTAAAGAGCTCAAAGTGGACAACTTAGCAATTCTGCACTTGAACACTCAGGAAATCAGAATTATTCACTAACAGAATGGTTCTAGAAAACTTGTCATCTGATTTCATAGGGATCTGCAAACTGGAAATATTGGTTCATTGTCATGATTACAACACCCGGGAACACACCATGATGTCATACCTATCCATCTGATCAAAGATGCAGGCCTTCAAAGTAAGGTATTCAGAAATCTGCATTCAACAACTTTTGGAAACTTATCAAAGTGCCAACGGAATCAGACTGGCAAATTGCTCAAATGGATTCATCACGATCTAGGATTTAAAACATAAGCTTTCTGATATGCATGCAACACATTCCCAAAATGATGGCTTATGAAACTCAACAGGGTGTAAGATATTCAGAAGAAAAGTAGGCCCCGGACAGCAAAATGACACTTTAGCAAAATGCAGATTTAGGTGACCCCCTCAAAATGACTACTCCCTAAACATGTCAGAATTGGAAATCAGGAGCTGGGACCCACTGCATATATCAAATGAAAGGCATTGAAGCCTCTTCCCAATCTGTACCTCATGAAAATCATCCGGGCATCTTTTTCAATCATTCTAACTAAGCCTTCTCACACAAAATTTCAAGGGTACTTACTTTGTTTAACTGAAAAACTTAACATGGTCACTCCAAATTTGTTCCAAATTTAGGAGTACCAACATCGTGCTCGTTACCAGGAAAATACTTCCCATTAAGGACAGATTTCAAATCTAAATCTGAAGGAAAGGAAGATTTAACCCCCAATTCATAAGCAGCAATCAGCTCCCTAATTTTTTTCTCAAATTTCTCCAAACAGCATGCTGAGACATCAACGCACTGAAAGATAGGGTTATTTCTTTTTTAACCATAGATTCCAGCACATTAAGAGGGTCCTAGGCGCCAAAGGAGAGAAATAAACCTTGATTTGATTGAACATTTCTAACAACATATGACAGTCAACAGAGATTTAGGACAGACTATACAAACATCAAATAATTCTCGAAAAAGGTCCCATACTTTCCATGCATATTGGCAACGCAAGAGGATGTGATCACATGATTCAAGTGCATTCTGGTAGAGAAAGCAAATGGAAGGACCATAGAAGCCTATATGCATCAAATGATAATTATTAAGGATCTTCTGAAAAATCACCCAAAGAAAAATATTTGCATTAGGAAGACCATTTGGATTCCAAGTATATGCATATTGAAAATACCCCTTCCCCATGTCTTCAGATCTAAAAATCACCTTTTAAGCAGCACAAATTAAAACCTCACCATTTGAAGAACCATCCCAGATCAGAGATTCAGGAATATTGACAGATGGGATGAGAGTTCTCTTCAGATCTGTCATCAGATTTTTAACTTGACGCAGCTGGTTCAAACCCAGCTTCAACAGGTTTTTCCAGGCTTTTCTCTCAACCCCATGTAGTCATAAAGCCGGAGTCCCCATCTATTGGAATACTCAATGTTTTACTCGTGAAGATCTGGATCAGCCGCAAGAGGATGGGGTGTCAGCCATGGATCTTGTCAGAAGTTAATGGATTCACTATTTCCCATTGACCAAGGAATGGCAAAACAAATCTCCGGAACGCTTTAATGAAGTTCCAAACAGCAGAGCCTCTTGGTATATCCAATTGGGTAAAAGTCTAGGAGCTTGCTGAGTATCTAAATATTTTGGTTGTAATAGGTCTGCCCTACCAATGGTCTAGAGTTCCTAAAATATCTCCAACAGAATTTAGTTCCCAGAGCCTTACTCATTCCATCCAATCTATGAAGCCCCAAAGCACCCCACTATCATGGAGTGCACAACTTATTTAAAGCAACCAAATTCATCTTCTGCTTTAAACCCTTCCAGATGAGATTATGCTGCAATTTCATGAAATACTCCAAAACTTTCTAGGGGACTTGGAACAATGACATCATATATGTAGACATCAAAAGAGGAGGCTGCCTCAGATCTGATATCAGCAATTTCAGTTACATCAGTGCCATTCCGAGTGACAATTTGATCAATTCTATTCATGTTTCTTCTAATTATAGTATTCTTTCCAGAAGATTTCTTCTTGACAGAAAACTTTTTGCTTCTTCAAGGGTCTGACCTATCCCTGTTTTTGATCCAGGGTTTCTGGAATGCAAGAGAGAACCAAGCCAAACACCAAACAAGGTTCTATACGTAACATGCTCCCAATGAACACTATAGTTCCGTGTGTGGGGAAGCAGGGTGGGGGGTAAAGTATCACCCTGCTTCATAATGGCAGTGTGCATGGGGGCCCCATTAAACAGTTTTTTAAAAATCAAGCTAGCTCGAAGTGCCATCAACCATGCTGATGCTCCTCCTGTATCCTCATAACTTCCACATTTATTATGCTTTTCCTGTCTGAAATATTTCCAAACCTTTCCTTGCACCAGATTTCTGCCTCATTCTTGACTGATTTCAATTTCTGGGACAGGATGGAGCATTTAGAGTCTAAGATGAAAAAGGACCACAATTCTTGACAAGTTCACAGAATCCCAGTTCTTGAAAAGCCACATGAATTCAAATTTAAAAGAAATAGCTCCCGCTTTTTCATTTTTCTTCAAATTTAGCATGTCAGGTCAATGATCTGAACTTTGCAATAAATCATCTCTGCATTTGCAAGAATGCAATTTAACATTTACAAAATCAGTTGATCCTCCATCATCTTATCGCTCCATATGAATTCTGAGGAAAAGAGTAAAAATCTGAAAAACCTGCATTCAAACAAAACTTATTGAAGTCACACACGGCTTCAAAATCTTCTGCACCCTGCCTTGATTTTCATTAGTTCTCAAGATAGTGTCAAAAATCACCACCCAAAGTCCACTAAACAGCATCGTTTCTACTATTCAACCCCACCAATTGATTCCAACAACAGACCTTCTCATACAGGTCTGGAGGTCCATATACATTTGATAAAATAAAATTTAATTTGGAATTTGGAGCACATAAATGCATTAAGAAAATCGTTTGAGAAGAGATAAAACTACAAGAACAAACACTAGGGCTCCATAATATAGCAAGACCACGTGAATAATTAACATCCACCACCAGCCATTCACATTTCCACCAAATAGCTCAAAACTTCCAACAATTACATCAAGAATATCAATACCAATTCTAGGCTCTTAAAGAAGGATGATATCAGGTATTTATTCCTGAATGGGTCGTTTTACAAGATGACCTTTGTCAGAGACGTTTAAACTCTTAACATTCTAGCTTAAGTTTTTCATGGCACCCTTGTGATAGGGGTCTGTTCACCACCCAACTGTATCTCTGTCAGCTTCATTAGACTACCTTCCACTATATCAACCTGGGTATCTAATTGGATTTGCTGCTTCTTAGATTTCCTTCCTCTATTTCCAGCCACTCCAGTAGCAAGGCACAATTTGGAAGAAGAAAAAACAAAGCACTCTTACGGACTGTCTAGTAGCATTTTTCGGCACAATTTTGAATCTTGGTCACATCATCAGTTTAGAGGGAGTGAGAGTTGATGCTGAGAAGATCAAGGCTATTGTTGAATGGCCTACTCCTATGAATCGTGCTCAGCTTAAGGGATTCTTTGATCTCATCAGATTCTAGAGGAGGTTTGTTAGGGGCTCTTCATAGATTGCAGATCCGCTTACAGATTTGACTAGGAAGGGAGCTTTTGAGTGGTCTAATTCAATGAAGAAGTATTTTGAGCACTTCAAGCAGGTGATGTTCACATGCCCTATGTTAGCAATAGTAGACTTCTCCAAACCTTTTGAGTTGGAGTGTGTGTAATGAGCCTGACTTGGCTCTCCTATAGTTTGATAATAATTTGAAACAAACACAATAACTTTGCAGAAATTGATTACTTTATTAAGTCAACAATCCAATATACTTCTCAATTTGCTGATATGATTGTTCCCCCAGTATTATTATTTATTTAAAAAAAACAAGTATGGATGTTACATACATTGCATTATTAAATTCGAAGTAATGTAAATGAACCTGGCTGTCCTGATAGTTGGACGCTGATACTTGATAATCCACCTACGTGTTGCATCTGCAGGAAGGAATCAGAACTTTCCCACTTTGATGGCTGGCTATAAATCACTCTGCAAGCCAATCACCGAACTCCTACTACACCCTGCGCAGACTCCTTTCCAGCGTGAAGATTCATGCTAGTGGTGGCAGCATCAGACTTGTTACCACGGCCCAACAATCAATTTGCTCCAGCAAGGTGTTAACGCTGCCTCCAGACTGCCCGCGTTTCTCAGCAACCAAAGAACTAAGCTCGCGCGGCTGACAGCAAGTGCCTTACGACCATTAAACAGTAGACTTCCAATGACTTAGAAGTGTAAGTCGATTTCTCTTCACACCCTCCACGTCCAACAATGCAGAAAATTCTTGCTTCAGCTTAACTCGATTTCAAGGCAATCCTGTAACCTCAAAGAAAGAACTTGCACCCTCAGTGTGCTTACAAACTTCCAGAAATTCCGACTTTCTCTAATCGTATACAACAGCACGATGAAGATCCAATCGACCATACAACAACGATCAATTGGTGATTAGCCTCGAGAAGAATTGGTCTTCTGTAAAACTAATTTGACCCTTTTAATTCAGCAAGGTCTCAGAAATTGAGAGATAATTCTCTAGACCAAGTTTTTGAATAAATGTATTTGATGATGAACTTCACAAATGAGCTCGAATATATAACTCCTCGGATGCAAGAGTTTCCAAAAATCATCACCAGTTAACCATTCTTAAAAATGTCAACTTCTAAAGGCATTATAATAATAAAGTATTATTATTATTATAACGTAATCATTTTATTAATTAATAACATATTGTTATTAATTAATAATTAAATATAAATTATTCTTCTGATGTTGATTCTTGCATCCACTGCTGTAACAGCTGATCAACCTGGTTCTCAACTGCTCTGCCAGAAATAGTAACTGACCTCCAACTGACTTACTATAAATAGTAAGTCCAGAAATAGAATCTGAACGCTAAGACCCTCAAATCGTTCTGTCAACTCACGAGGGTCACGTTGATGAGCTGACCAAATTCAGGTTCCCAGAACCTGCTAATTCGGGGACATCACAGTGTGATGCTTCAAGAGAGGGGATAGGAGCAGCTTTGATGTAGGAGAAGCACCCCATCACATTTGAGAGCAGGAAATTAAGAGGCATGGAGAGGAGCAATTCTGTTTATGATAAAGAGATTTTGGCCATAATGCATGTCTTGGCCAAATTTAGACCATACCTAGTTGGGGGTAAGTTTATCATCTAAACAGACCACAACATCATCAAGTACTGGATTGCAGGCATATGATATAGTTGCTGATGCACTTTCTAGAAGCCCTCAAATATGTTCTCTGGTGGAGATTTCTTCTAATTGGAGGGAGTTAATTGCTGCAGAGTATGCCAAAGATTCATGGGCAGCAGGAGTTATAGAGGGCAAAATTCATGATTATAGGTATATGATGATTGATGAACTGAGCATCCATAAGGATAGAATTTATTTGGTGCATTCTTCAGAACTTAAGGCAAAGATATTGGAGACTTTTCACAATGCACCTATGATTGGCTACATGGGTTTCTTCAAGACGTACAAATAGATCTAGGAGAGATTTACTTGTAAAGGACTTAAAATGATGTCCTTAAGTATGTTAGAGGATGCCCCATTTGCCAACAGAATAAGAATGAGCACACTTATCCAGCTGGTCTACTTCAGTCCTCGCTCATTCCTAATTAGAAATGGGAATGCATCTCCATGGATTTCATCACGCGACTACCTAAGGTACAAGACATATATTGCATTTATGTGGTGGTTGACAGGTTCACAAAATTTGCAGATTTCTTTGCTATTTCAGCGATATATACAACCACATAGGTAGCTGATTTGTTTTTTAGGGAGATCTTTAGATTGCACAGGATGCTCAAGAGTATTTGTGAGTGATAGGGCAATAATTTCCTATATATCTATATATCTTTTGGTAGGAACTCTTTAGATCGAGTGGGATTGAGCTCACTCTTAGTACAAGCTACCACCTATGGACAGATGAACAGACAAAGATTGTAAACAAATGGGTGGAAGAATATCTCAGGAACTATGTTTTTGGACAACAAGGAGCTTGGATCAAATAGTCACACCTTGGTGAGTATTGTTGTAATACTAGCTATCATATGTCCATTAGGATGACGCCATGTATGGCTTTGTATGGATACAAAGCACCCAACTTTGTGGATTTACTTGTTGGAGATAGTAGAGTGCCTAAGGGAAAGGATTTACTATAGGAGAAATAGGACATCATGATGTCACTAAAGGAGAATTTGCAACAGGCACATAATTAACAAAAGTTGTATGCTGATCAACATCGGGTAGAATGCAGTTTTGAGGTTGGGGACAGTTTATTTGAGATTACAACCATATAAATAGTCTACTCTCAAGAAGAGTGGAGCGGAGAAGCTTAAGCCAAGGTTCTATGGTCCATTCAAAGTTTCTCGACGGGTTGGAGAGGTTTCTTATGAGCTTGAGTTGCCAGCTACGAGCAAAGTTTGTAATGTGTTTCATGTATCTAGGTTTAAGAAGGCACTTAGGCACACTATAGTTCCCTCATATGAGTTGCCACCATCAGATGAAAAAAATTATTTTGCAAAAAAATAATTTTTAAAGGTTTATGGTTTAAAAAGTTAAAAAATTTACTTTTCGACGCTTTTTTGAAAGTTGTAGAAGTTTGTTTTTTAGATTTCTTATTGGATTATTGGGGGTATAGGTCCACAGACCTACCCCTATCACCCCTGTCATTGGGCACACCTACGATAGTGGTCGATGTACCCCTGTGACAAGGGCCCTTCAAAAGCTGCCACACGGTGCTCCACAAGTTGCCTTCGATCTACACCACACAACGTTAGCACAACCGCTATGCGATGCTTTGCAGCTTGCCTAGGTGGGCCCAACCTAGCACCAACTTAGTGCCACATGGTTCTTGTCTACTTGTCCACATCAATGGACCACACACGACGAAAGTGACAAGTATTGGCACCCCATTTATTAGTGCACACCATGTTAAAGCCACATTGGCTAGTCTAGTCGGCGCTATGCAAAATTCCATACACCACATTATCGTCTACACTGCACAGTCAACCTTTATGGTTGCCACATTAGTAGGGTTTTTTTGCTATGACTGTCCGGAGACCATCAAATTTAAGATAGTGGTTTGTTGAAAACATCAATATGACATCATCTGGGTTTGCACAATTTTCCCCCATCCCTCTCATTTGCATTCTCAATTTTGTAGGCAAACTTCAAACGACCATAACTTGCTCATTTTGGCTCCTTTTTTGAGTGTTTTTTTTGATTTGGGGTAGAATTTCATGTTCTTCATGGTGGCGGTGTTATTTTATGATTTTGGTGCTTTTTTTAGAAATCTCAATCTTTTATAGGTGTTGTCGAGTAATCCCTAATTCTACAACTTCCAAGGCTTCATTTGGGCTCATAGAAACTCCTTTTAATCATCATTTTTTTGAAAGTGCATAATTTTTCCTCTACTTCACAGTGGTGCTACTAGTTTGTAGTCATTGTGATTAGAAATTGTACTTTCAAGACAACCTTATTTGGTTTAATTTTGCGATTGTAATGCATAGATCTCAGTTTGGTCTTTTGCATAGTGGTCCTGAGTTTGATTAGCCTTATTATGGGATTTGTAATCAGTGAAATCATATGTCCACTTAGCCTTTGTTGAAGCAAGTGGCCATCGTAATCGCACTAAGTATAAAGTGCTAAATTATTTGCTTTTGGGGGGTTCTTTGATTGAGTGAATTTGGAGGTTGTGTTGTGTGATTGTGCCTTCCGTTCTCTCTTGTACTCTTATGATTGTTTAGCTGTGGGTCCTCCTAAGTTTCCTCTTTGAACTCCACATAATTAGGCTACATGGAATTTAAATTCATGGAATAACCATTTGTTAATTTTAGGATAGCTGCAAATGTAATAGCACTCTATGTTGTATGTATTTTCCAAATGCAACAATCTCTCTTTCATTTATATTGGGAATGAGGATAGGAGAGACATGTCCCTTCATGAGACATGTCTATTCATTATTATTCATAAGAAAAGACATGCCTCTTCCCATTAATTATAATTTAATCAATCTTATAATGTTTCATCAATCAATTATTAATTAGGAATAATATAATAATTTAATATTAAATATTAAATTTCATATGATTAATAATAATATAACATATATTTATATTATTATTAATCAACATATATTATATGTATTCTAATGATCATACGAATGAAGCTACAAACATTAACACTCCCTCTTAGCTAGGGAGGATGATCAAACAAAATGTGTAGTAGTCTCCCGTGTCAACACTTATGACCCTTACCATAGCTACACAAAACATCAACACTCCCTCTTAGTTAGGGAAGATAAAATTCATCAAAATACAAGAGCAACACAACGTTAATTGTGAAATTTTATTTTGATATCACATTACTGTGATGTCAGAGATATGGACTGACTAGGAATATCAAGTCTCATGACATTCACCATAACTCATAGAGTTATAAATATCATCTCATGATATTCACCATATTTTTCACAGAATATCAAGTCACATGATATTCTCCAAATACTCAGAGTAATGGCCTACCAACATCAAGTCGCATGATGTACACCAAGTACTCAAAAGTTTACAAAGATATCATCTCATGATATCGGGAGCATTGGCCTGCAGAATATCAAGTCACATGATATTCACCAAGTGCTCATAGTAATGGCCTATCAACATCAAGTCACATGATGTCCACCAAGTACTCAAAAGTTTACAAAGATATCATCTCATGATATCGGGAGCATTGGCCTGTAGAATATCAAGTCGCATGATATTCACCAAGTGCTCAGGGTAATGGTCTACCAACATCAAGTCACATGATGTCCACCAAGTAGTCAAAAGATGTCCATAGGTAATGTGCACTTACCATAAGAACATTCACATCTTCTATTATGATCTGTTTCAGCCATCAAAAGATGTCTATCACAATAGAAGATGCCATCTATCATGATCTGTTTCAGTCATCACAAGATGTCTATCACAATAGAAAATACCATCTATCATGATCTGTTTTAGCCATCACAAGATGTCTATCACAATAGAAGATGTCATCTATTATGATCTGTTTCAGCCATCACAAGATGTCTATCACAATAGAAGTTTCCATCTATCATGATCTGTTTCAGCCATCTTTAGATGTCTATCACAATAGAAGGCCAAGTTATTGTAAGATCGTCACCTTTCAATAACTCTTACAAATACAAGTGATAATCATTTTGGAAGTCGTCACTTCCTCATGTACACAGGGGGAAGAACCATTAAAAATATGGAGTCACACATGACATCTCTCATGCCTCAGCATAGAGGGTGAAAACAAGGGATTTCACCTCGAACTTCTCTCATAGAGAAGAACTCATTGAGCAGATATCAATCTGTTGATCATCCAAGATTGCTTATGATGAGATGTCAAACTCCCTCTGAAAAAAATTTCTCGTGCTTCTTTTCTAAAGGTATGTTAGAGAGAGATTATAAATAGCTTATAAACTAAACTATCTCATATGAAAATACCAAAGATAGAAGCATACATGATTTTACTAGCCAATATTATAGCATAAATTTAAAACTCAATAATTCATGTGCATTAATAAAACATGAAATACTTATCTTAAGTTTCAAATATTTCGTTTTGTAAGGTGAGCCCATAAAGGAAACATCAACTCATCAAAATTTGAAGTTGTTTGCGGCGGACACGCTACAGGGGATCATAATGTTGTTCGTACTAGGCATGTCGACGACCTTCACGCAGAGCGAAAGCCTAGAGTGGTTGATCACCATTTTCTCACTCTCCACTAAGGATGGTTCAAATGGAAATGTAACATTGGTTATTATTCTTCCCCCAAAATGTACAATTCCCACTCTTATATCTTTGAACAATTCTTATGTCTTATGAAATGACTTGATTTATCCAAGAGGGGTGACACTATATAATTGATGTTTTCTTTATAGAAAGAGACCCCCTTCCTTGAATGCATGCTTCTTTATTATTTCTTGACCACGATCATAACAAATTAATATATCTCTTTAATGAAAGTCGCTTTCAGGAATTTCACATAGACCCGTACATATTCCGTCATACCTTTTGACTCCAAGTCTTTGTCTCTAATCGCTTCGGTGAGATTTTCTAAAATTAGGTTTTACCCAACATATCTGAAATTTAGCAAAATCCAACGGTGTATTTGTGAGATATGGTCCTTTTATTGAGACTGTATTTTTTGAGACAGTCACACATTCACCATTCACCAAACTTTTCTCTTACATTTGCAGTCTGGCTCTGATACCATGTTAATTTTAGGAAGCTGCAAATGTAATAGCACTCTATGTTGTATGTATTTTCCAAATGCAAAAATCTCTCTTTCATTTATATTGGGAATGAGGATAGGAGAGACATGTCCCTTCATGAGACATGTCTATTCTTTATTATTCATAAGAAAGGACATGCCTCTTCCTATTAATTATAATTTAATCAATCTTATAATGTTTCATCAATCAATTATTAATTAAGAATAATATAATAATTTAATATTAAATATTAAATTTCATATGATTAGTAATAATATAACATTTATATTATATTATTAATCTATGTTACCCCGAGTTTCCGGGACGAGGGGACGGGGAAACGGGTTTTCGGGACGATTTTTTTTTTGCCGGAGCAGGGGACGACAGGGGACGGCTAGCTATATATATATATATAGAATTATTTTATAATTTATATAGAAAATCAGAAATCTGATTTCTCAAATATATTCATGAATTTGAATTCATGACATTGTTACATTCATTGTTTTACATTCATCATAGCTGTAGCAACACAATAATTTAAATTAATTCATCATAGTTGTAGTTTCATGAATTTGAATTCATAACATTGTTACATTCATCATAGCTGTGCTTGTTGTGCACGACCTGCTGTGCGTGCTGTGCTGCTGTGCGTGCGGACTCCAAACCCTTTCGTCGGCTTTACACAAATGAAACAAACGAAGTAAAATATTTAATAAGTTATAACTAATATGATATGTTATAATTATATCATATGTTAATGTTATTTCAATATTTTATAATTGTTATTAACCTTCAATGCGCGTGGGGCCCGCGAATGGGCATAAATATGTTTTTTTTAAATTTATTTTTCTTTGACTTTCCGGAAACCCCAAGCAGTCCCCGGGACGGACGGGGGACGGAAAAACAGTCCCCAGGATGGTCAATGGGCACTGGAAACACGATGACCGTTTACGAAGTTTCCGGGACGGGTTTCCGGTTTTCCTCCCTGGGTGGGGACGGCTTGGAAACGTCCCCGACCGTCCCCGTTTCCGAAACCTCATGCTGAGGGCCGGAAACGCGTCCCCGGGTAATGTAGTTATTAATCAACATATATTATATGTTTTTTAATGATCATTCGACTGAAGCTACAAACATTAACTCCATTAACTCACTAAATTGATGGAACTATTCAAGAACTGTTAGATCTAATCGGAAAATGGATTGGCTCTTTAAAAGTACTATGGCTCTTGGAACATTTAGGAAATATGTACCAACTAATCTTTTCTTTCATATTGATAAATGTAGTACAATTAAGTATGCTTGGAATAAACTTGCTCAATTGTATGGAAAAGTTGATGAGAATAGGGGATACAAACTTGATAATGATCTATCCAAGTCTATGGCATAGGTACAAGCCTCGGACTCGCCTCGGACTCGGCAAGGTCGGATTGGCCTCGGACTCGAACTCGGCCTCGGCAACCGGACTCGGCAAATCGAAAAACCCAAGAAATTCAAAGATTTTTAAGGATTTAAAGCATTTTTCATGCATCATTTAGTCAATTAACATCAAATACACAATAATTGAGATAAATAGAAGCTACTTTG
>MU228104.1:5790176-5801904 GCA_018584345.1 Thuja plicata
CAAGGGATGACTGATCCTGCCAAATATAGCTTCTTGCAAAACCTCGACACCCTTAGAGAAAAACTCCTAGCAACCATTTGAGAATTGCGTAGGGTTGCCCCAATTTTGGGGAATGCAAAATTGAGGAAAACACTTACCAATCTAAATAACTCCTGCCAAAAGGTGCTGAGGAACTTACTATCTCTGTCGCTCACAATGGTCTTGGGGAGACCATGCAATCTGAAAATCTCTCGGAAGAAAAGCTCAGCTACCTGCGAAGTTGACCAATCTGCTGCGATAGTGAAGAAGTGAGCAAATTTAGTAAGTCTGTTCACCACCACAAAGATGCTATCCTTGCCCTGCACTCTCGACAACCTTGTAAAAAAATCCATCGAAATACCCTCCCATCTCTGTGCTGGAATAGGAAGGGGTTGCAATAAGCCGGCGGGATGCTCGTGCTTGGACTTGTTCTGCTGAGAAGTCTGGCACTCTCTGACATACTGAAGGACATCGTCCTTGAGGCCCTTCTATGAGGTAGGTTTTAAAAAACCTCGGATGCCCTGCTGTTGGCGCATCGTGAAATGCATTCATCACCTTAGCATTAAGTTTAGTGTAATGAGCCTGATTTGGCCTCAACTTTAAACCACTCTAAATCTCAACAATTTCAGAAATTTGGCATTTTAACAAACAATTGGCAGGCAACATTTATACTATTGTGATGAACTTGTGTAAACTCGCTAAGATATTTCTTTGCAACATTCAAATATTTGATAGTAAATTTGTAATTATCTGAATTGCAACAACACTTTAACGTAGAATTGTCTCAAACAAATCATATTTGTAATTGTGCAACTCATATATTGCCAATATAAAACCACTAACAGCTTGTCTTTTATTTATTATTTCTCATCCCCAATAATCACATTTCCATTCGAATGCAAAGAAACAATTTATTCAACCATTCAATGACAACCTTTATTATATGTTCTTCAAGAATGAATATATTTAAATAAAGGGAACCTGTTTATTACTGTTGATGGCCCACACGCTGTGGCTATGGGTGTGAACAAAACTTCAACTCCTCCCGTGAATTGCACAGCTGGCCTGCCTTGTGCCACGCGAAGGATTGCTATCACCTCCACGCTCACTGCTGTAGTCTTCCCGCAGTGCTGGAGTATACGCTGAGGGTTGAGGAGATAAGCGCGCGCGGCTTGGTAATGCCGCTGTAGACCAGAGCTATCCGTGTCTCTTGAAACCGCCATGGTAACCTTCACTCTGCAGTTGTGACGTGAGGAAGAAAGACTAATCTATCGCAGCCAGCAAGTATGCCCAACAGACACGATTTGGTGATGGTGCGATTCCTTAGTAAATCGCACACCAATATCTAGAATTCGAATCCCCACTAATTTTTGATGTTTTAAGTTCTGAGATACGATTCCTCTTCTTCAACAATTTGACCTCTTAAGCAGGCCTCCGTTCAAATGTGATAGGACTTCAGAATTCTTCGATCGTATACAACAGCACGATGAAGACGAATTGATCATACAACAACGATCAATCAGAGATTAGCTCAAGAAGAATCAGTCTTCAAGCAACTAATTTGACCCTTCAGCTAGGGCTCAGATAATTAGGAACAATTCCCAAGAACAAATTTCAATAATCAATATTCGATCCTTTACTTCACAAATGAGCCTGTATTTATAACTCCTTGGTCTCCATAGTTTCCAAAAACCATCATCAGTTAACTGCTCTTCATAATATAAACTTCTAAATCATTATAATAATAATAAAGTATTATTATTATTATAATATCGCCTTATTAATAATTAATAACATATTGTTATTAATTAATACAATTAATTATCAAATATAATTCTGATGATAATTCTTGCAACACCTGCCTTACTGACTGACCAACATGCTCATCACTGCACTGCCAAAAATGGCAACTGCCAAAAATAGACTTACTATAAATAGTAAGTCCCCAGGCCAAAAAACTGCACAACTGAATATCGTCTGGAGAATTGACCATTGCCGATACTGCCCTGTCAGAAATGGAAACTGACCAACTGACTTACTAAAAATAGTAAGTCTAAACTTACTAAAAATAGCAAGTCTGCCAACTGGGACCCTCAAAACCCTGCATCAGCTCACGAGGGTCGCGATGATGAGCTGACCAAGTCACTGCCACAACCTGCTAAAAATAGGGTCATCACAGTCCACCCTCCCCAAGATTGCTTGTCCCCAAGCAATCACCGGAACAAGGAACATCACAATCCACCTGGATCTTACAGAAAAAAGTATACCCTGTTACTGACATAAACTGTAGGCTCCTGTAGCATCACCCAAAATGCAAAACGATAACTCTGTAGAGAGACCCCAAACAACCGCTCACCCAAACTCCTGCATTGAATCTGTCTCTACTCGGATCCCGAAAGAAGTGTACTTCAGGATCTTCAAAAACCAAGATGTATGGGAGACTCGGATCCCCTATATACTGAACTCCCCCAGCACACCCAACAAATATGTACTGAGTGTGTAGATCCTCTGCACAAAAATGATGACTACCTCTGTACCAAACTGTACCTGGTCCTAGATATTCGCCCACTGTATAATCTTTGTAGTCACAGTAACTCTCCAAGTCACCTGCTATTGATTTGCAGCCAAAACTTCCATCAACTGCTAATGGCGAGAGCCCATCCCATAACGGATGATAAGGACTAGGAGCTAATCCACATCTATGTGCCATCAACTCATCAACATGTGGATCGAAGGAAAAATAATGAACACTCCTCACCATGTAACGACGATAAAAGGCTCCGCTCTCTGTCAGAGGCTCATCATTCCCCAGTCGTGAACCCAAGGATGGCTCTAATCTCGAATTCTGCAAAACCGGTTGGGCAGGGTCCTGGGTGACCCTCTCAGCAAACCCAACCTCAAAATCTCTGTGAGGGAGCATCGTAGTCAAGGTACCTACAATCTCTCGCACCAGACGCCGGATCGCGCCAGTACCTCGGACGAGAACACCCTCAGAAGCTTGGTAAGATCCCTCACGAAATTCTGAACTCTCCAGAAGGTGATCCAAGAATGACTCTGTGCAGTAAAAATTATAAGTGGAAGCATCAACCTGCTTCCCTGCAACCCACAACTGGTCCTCCTGCAAATGTGATACTGCCAACTGTCTATTGTCACCAACTGTATGTAATGTGGTAATAGACTCGCTTTCCGCAACTGGAAGCAAATCACCATGGGAGCTTGTCCCTACGGATGCTCTAGCCTCCTCTACACCTACTGCTCCCGAGTCTCGGACATATGTGCCAGTCACATCATCACATCCCACATCTCCAACCGTGGACATCATCAGATCACCAGACACCACAATACAGAGCTGCACTGGATCTGGTGCTGGTGTAGACTGAAGCTGCTCCAGTTCCCCAGTCACCTCAGCAAATTGAGGTTGTGACTCCCGGAGAACCAACTGAGTGCTCTCTAAAACCTCAGAAGTCGTCATGAGCTCCTGAGTAAGCTCACTCACCTCCTCTCTATCCAAGAGTGCCTCATATGCTGTACTCCCCAACTCATTTAGGTGATCTCGGTTACCAACTGAAAATAATCTTGTCTCAAAATCCTGATAGCCTCCCGTAATGAATGAATCTCTGTGAGGGACAAGTAACAACTACCAGGCTCCTCATCCATAGGAGAACCCCATCTGCGAACAGCTAGCAGCTGCCGTGCAGCATCAAAATGTTCAAATGTAGTGACAATATTACGCTCACTAACTCTCAATTGACTAGTCACATGATGACTCTGAATAGTCGGTCTCCTATGCAACGCCTCTGACATGCTGTCCATACTGCAATCGGAAGTGGTACCCAACGTACTCCTCTCCAAAATACTATTCCCCAGTGAACTATCAACTGAGCTCTTTGAACTGACAATTGCACTCACGTCCTCAAACGGAGTACCACCATCTGACACATCTCTGTCAGACTCCTCTGTACATGAGGAAGCCTCTATAGAGTCTACCTCCTCAACACTATCAGTTGTCCCATCCTCTGTATCCTCTGAGTAATCCAACTCCTGGGACCCATTCGCACTCTCCAACAACTCAGAGTCCTCTCCCAGGGTCTGATACAGACATGGCTCACTATTGGAGTCATCCTCGGGAGTCATATAAGAAGTATCGGAAGCAACCCCAGATGCTAGCAACGACTCTACTTCTTCAGGTGTCCCTGAAGGAACCTCATCTGACTTCGTATCAACCAATGAATCTGGGTCATGCTAGCATGAGTTCGTGTCTACTGTCTCGAACTCAGCACTAGTACCGTCATACGCAGACTTCATGCTCAACTCATCACTACAGGAGAATATTGGCATCTCCTGTACTAACTCTATCTCGGGACTGCCGCTATCCAGATCTGACTCCATCTCCTCAAGGCAGTCCTCGAAGGTGATATCCTCCTCCTCTGGCGATCTAGAGTCCACCATCATAACCTCCAATGCTACAACATTCCCACTATCCGCAACTCCCTCAACATGAATCACAGAACTAGTCTCCTGGCAATCAGAACTGGAGTCATTGTCCGTCTTGACAATACAATCAGGTGTGGTACTGACATCTACTGTAGTCACCGTCTCCTGCTATATCACCGGATCATCAACCCCACAACAGGGTGGCTCCATGCTCTCGCCTATCCTACCTGAGATGGGTGCTGCCTCACGCTCCGAAGCTACACCACGACAATTGATATATAAATCTCCGATAACGAGTCCCTCCTCGAGAGAACCTGGTCCATCAGAGGCAACCATTGTATCAACTGTATCTGCACCAACTACAACCACTCGGAAAGCCTCAACCTGCTGAAGTTTAGTACTGCAGTCTACCACTGGAGCTGACACTTCCGCCTGGCTATGTGTGGAGTGTCTATCATCTGACCCATGAGTAGGTATCATATTATGTCCTAGTGGATCTACATCTCGGACACCTGTCGGGGAAAACTCAAGCCTCCTACCCTACGATCTAGATGCTGGTCTACTGAAAGCGGAAACCATATATCTCGCTGCCCGGTCTACTGTCTCTAGATCCGACAGTCTTTCTGCCATCCTCTGCTGATGAAGCCTAAGTCTTTCCATACTCTCCATTAATGTATTTATTTTATTTTTATTTTCTGCACTGCTGTGTCGGCTCCCAGAGCTAAGCCGCTTGTACCTGTCCATCTCGAGAGTGCTGATCACTCTAAATATAACAGCAAGTCTGCATTCATAAATATTTCCCTACCCCACAGGATGGCAAGAAAATAGCTCTAATACCACTGTAATGAGCCTGATTTGGCCTCAACTTTAAACCACTCTAAATCTCAACAATTTCAGAAATTTGGCATTTTAACAAACAATTGGCAGACAACATTTATACTATTGTGTTGAACTTCTGTAAACTCGCTAAGATCTTTTTTTGCAACATTCAAATATTTGATAGTAAATTTGTAATTATCTGAATTGCAACAACACTTTAACGTAGAATTCTCTCAAACAAATCATATTTGTAATTGTGCCACTCATATATTGCCAATATAAAACCACTAACAGCTTGTCTTTTATTTATTATTTCTCATCCTCAATAATCACATTTCCATTCGAATGCAAAGAAACAATTTATTCAACCATTCAATGACAACCTTTATTATATGTTCTTCAAGAATGAATATATTTAAATAAAGGGAACCTGTTTATTGCTGCTGATGGCCCACACGCTGTGGCTATGGGTGTGAACAAAACTTCAACTCCTCCCGCGAATTGCACAGCCGGCCTGCCTTGTGCCACGCGAAGGTTTGCTGTCACCTCCACGCTCACTGCTGTAGTCTTCACGCAGTGCTGGAGTATATGCTGAGGGTTGAGGAGATAAGCTCGCGCGGCTTGGTAATGCCGCTGCAGACCAGAGCTATCCCTGTCTCTTGAAACCGCCACTGTAACCTTCACTCGGCAGTTGTGACGTGAGGAAGAAAGACTAATCTGCCGCGGCCAGCAAGTATGCCCAACAGACACGATTTGGTGTTGGTGGGATTCCTTAGTAAATCGCACACCAATATCTAGAATTCGAATCCCCACTAATTTTTGATGTTTTAAGTTCTGAGATACGATTCCTCTTCTTCAACAATTTGACCTCTTAAGCAGGCCTCTGTTCAAATGTGATCAGACTTCAGAATTCTTCGATCGTATACAACAACACGATGAAGACGAATTGATCATACAACAACGATCAATCAGAGATTAGCTCAAGAAGAATCAGTCTTCAAGCAACTAATTTGACCCTTCTGCTAGGGCTCAGATAATTAGGAACAATTCCCAAGAACAAATTTCAATAATCAATATTCAATCCTTTACTTCACAAATGAGCTTGTATTTATAATTCCTTGGTCTCCATAGTTTCCAAAAACCATCATCAGTTAACTGCTCTTCATAATATAAACTTCTAAATCATTATAATAATAATAAAGTATTATTATTATTATAATATCGCTTTATTATTAATTAATAACATATTGTTATTAATTAATACAATTAATTATCAAATATAATTCTGATGATAATTCCTGCAACACTTGCCTTACTGATTGACTCATCACTGCACTGCCAAAAATGGCAACTGCCAAAAATAGACTTACTATAAATAGTAAGTCCCCAACCCAAGAAACTGCACAACTGAATATCGTTTGGAGAATTGACCATTGCCGATACTGCCCTGTCAGAAATAGAAACTGACCAACTGACTTACTAAAAATAGCAAGTTTGCCAACTGGGACCCTCAAAACCCTGTATCAGCTCACGAGGGTCACGATGATGAGTTGACCAAGTCACTGCCACAACCTGATAAAAATAGGGTCATTACATTTAGATCCTGGTACTAGGTAGTTCCTATCCTTGTAGAAGATAATATCATCGATTACCTTGTACCTGCTATCCTGGAGTTGACCATCCAAAATCTGACAAGCTTGAGTATTTTTAGAATACTCAACCAACAAATGAGACTTCCAATCTGTAGAGATATCTGATAGAGCACAACAAGCCGCTACTGGAGGTCTCCTGAAAAGTGCATCAACCACAATCTTATTTTTCCCTTTGACATACTCAATGTCAAAATCATATGCCTGGATTTTACTGACCCACTTTTGCTGTCTTTCATTCAACTCTTTCTGTTCTAAGAAGTAGCGCAGGCTATTGTGGTCTGTCTTAACTGTAAACTTGCCACCCACTAGGGATTATCTGAATTTAGCTAGGGCGGCATAATGGCAAGCATCTCTTTGTCATAAGTAGAATATAGTCTCTCATTGTCCTTAAGCTTCCTATCCTCGTATGCTATGGGGTGTCTATCCTGCATCAATACTGCACCAATCCCATTCCCTGAAGCATCGCACTCTAGAACAAAGGGACGAGAGAAGTCCGAAAGCGCTAGAACCAGGAAAGTACTCATGACTGTCTTAAGCCTGTCAAAGACTACCTCTGCCTCATCTATCCACCTGAAAGCCCCTTTTCGAGTGAGATCGGTGAGGGGGGCTGCTACCTGAGAGAATCCCTTCACGAACCTCCTGTAATAAGAACATAGTCCAAGGAAACCCCTCAAATCTAACACATTCCTCAGTGGTGGTGAATCAAGAATTGCCTGAATTTTCTCCTGGTGAAACTTAACTCTGTCTACCCCTATAACGTGTCCCAGGTAGAGAATCTCAGTCAATCCAAACTCACACTTGGATTCTTTCGCAAACAGAGACTTCTCCTCCATAATGCTAAGAATCTCATCCAAGAAGTGTAAGTGCTCCTTCCATGTCCTGCTGAAGACCAGAATGTCGTCAAAGAACACCAAGACACTCTTGCGCAATTGTTTTTTGAATATATGGTTCATGCATGACTGGAAAGTAGCAGGTGCATTAGTGAGCCCAAATGGCATCACTAGAAACTCATAGTGCCCGTAGTGACATCTGAACGCTGTCTTATGAACATCCTCCTCACGGATACATATCTGATAGTATCTTGATCGAAGATCTATCTTCGAAAAATATACTGCCCCATGTAGCTCATCTAATAACTAATCAATCCGGGGAATGAGATACCTGTTCTTAATAGTTTTCTTATTGAGTGCACGATAGTCAATGCACATGCCAAGAGCACCATCCTTCTTCACCAAAACTACTGAGGAAGCAAAGGGGCTAGAACTGGGCTTGATGTGCCCCATATCTAGAAGCTCCTTGATCATCTTCTCTATCTCTTCCTTATAGTGTCTGGGGTGATGATAAGGAGTAGTGATGACGGGCTTGGCGCCCTCCTCCAACTCAATGATGTGCTCAAAACCTCTGTCTGGAGGTATACCTGGCGGAATGTCCTCAAAAACCCGTTTGTGCTTATCTAGCACATTCTGGACATCAATGTGAACCTGCTGCCCTGAATCATGTGTGGGTGTAGAGGATATGAAACACTAGGTTGCCCACTCCATATCGCTATGCCTCATGATAGTCTCCATCCTGTGAGCTGATACTAACCTGGGCCTGCAATCTGGCATGACCTTAATAACAATCTGCTGATCACCCTGCATAAACTCCAACTGTTTCAACTTGTGATCAATAGTGTATCTTTCTAGGGTCTGTAACCACTTCATACCCAAAATGGCATCAAGACCATCTAAATCAATGACATAGAAATCAGCCTCTAGAAGATAATCCCCAAAGTGAATCGGAAGTGCAGAGATCTTTCCTGTACAACTCAACAAATCTCCTCCGACCACCTTGACCTCAAACTTGGGAATGTCAACCACTTGTAATCCCCTCCTGGAAACTATACCTGTGCTAATAAAGTTATGAGTAGCACCTGTATCCAGAAGGCAAATGATTCGCTGTCCTCTAACTACCCCCTTCAGATGGAAAGGGTGACATGTGCGAACACCTGAAAGAGATGTTAAAGTAATAGGGGGCTACTCATGGGCGACTTTCCTCTTCCTTATGCTGATTGCTCTTCCTGATCCTCCTCATCGCTGTCCTCATCATCGCTGCCCTCATGTTGTTCATGTTCACCATCGGAAGCCACCTCAATGTAATGTATCTCGCCTTTCCCAAGGCACCTGTGGTCTAGAGTCCAAGGCTCTCTACATGTGAAGCATAATTTCATCCTTCTCAACTCATTTCTTGTTTCAAAATCCAATCTAGCGGGCATACTCTTATTCTGATTTTTACTCTTTTGAAATGAAGAGGATCCCTTAAATGTTTTTTTAGGTGGCTGCAATATAGAAGGTGAATCCAACTCATGTGCTAATTTAATAGCGTCATCCAAAGTGTTTGGCTTGAGGACTCTAACCAAACCTCTGAATCTATCCTTTAGACTCTCAATAAACATCACTTTCCTCCTCTCAGACATATCAGGAACTCTATCTCAGCTGAGCTCACTCCCTGTAATAAACCTCTATGTCCTTCCTGTCAAAATGATTAATCAAATTCGTGCTGAAAGTCTCATAAAAAGTAATCAACCCATGATCCTTGATGACAAGACCATGATGCCACAAGTCATATGCGGCTCCCCCTTAATGCATTGTGGCAAACTTAATAGCCTCCATTTTTGACATGGGTTTGAGGGTTAGGAAGGTGTCTAGCTTGTGATCCAAGCTCTCGCGGATGTCTTACCGCTGCCATCAAATGTAGGGAGAGTTAATTTATTCATTGCATGTTTTAAATCCCTGTTTTAACCCCTGGGTCTCCTATCCTGTGGAGCCCTGTCGAATTCTCTCTTCTGAGCCATATATTGGGGAAAGGTTAAATCGGCTTTGACATTATCTAGTAAGATATCCCACTTATCATGCATGGTCATCACATTCTCTGGAAGAATGCTCGCTGCCTCAGGCGGTGCTACCTCTTCCCCTGCATTATTCTCCGCGAAGTTAGGCATAAGGGGCCTATCTGAAGTACGAGTGGGGGCTCTAGCTGCCCTAGGTGATCCTATTACACTGCCTCCACCACTGTGATGGCTCTGGGGTCTCCTGGATGTTACTGTCAATTGTTGGATAACCCCTGCAAGCTGTTGTAATACATCAACAATATGATCCTGTCCGTCTCGTATGGCCCTGAATGTTTCTCTGGCCTCTCTCTGAATCCTCAGCCATATTTGTACCCGGAGTAACCTGTTCAAATATAATTTCCTCGTCTGCTTTGGTATGACTGTTCTCTATGTCAACCTGTACTAAAGATTCTGGTTGTTCCTGTTCAACTCTGTTATGTTTAAAGCTGTAAGATCTGTGCCTGCTATGCATACCTACTCAACATTGTCACTACTGTACCAACATGTTAATCTGAAAATCTAACCCACTAGGATGGCAAGATCAAAGGCTCTGATACCACTGTAATAATCCTAATTGACTGTTACCAACAAATGATTGCAAGAATTTCTGATTGCTGGAAGTCGATACTTGTCTAATGTTATAAGGTGTGTATGTATTTTTTCTCTTTGTTCAATTTCTCAGCGTATGAAAGAAAACGCATGAACATCAATTTGACTATGCCTCTAATGCTGAGTATTTTTCATCATATAGTCAAAACTAGTTATTGCATAAATCGAAATTACAATACAAACAATGTATTCCTCACTTCAATGTCCAGAATGGATTCAAAATAGAATCATGCACCTGATCGTTAAATGCCAGTAGATGGTCTGTAGCAATAAGAGGGGTGGCGTTGATAAACTCACTGGGCGCTGCTTATCCACCTCCTGACGACTGCAGTCCACACAACATTACTACCCTTTGTTCACGGTACTATGTTGTTGTCGTGAAATATCCCGAGTGGATATTTACTCTGCTGCTGCTATAAATTTTACTTATATAATTATGTTCTCCTGTAATTGTTTTGATTATCTTGCAGAACTAGATGGAAGTTGTAGAAGGAATGATTTCATTTGATATTTTCAAAATAACTTGGTACAATATAAAGACAATAACAACAACAAATAGATAGTAATAACAGTGAATTGATACAAGCATATGAAATTCTGGAAATACTTCTATTTGTACTAATAAGTGTAATATCAAATCGAATGAAGTGTGGTACCTCCAATACAATCAGCGTTTGGATGTATAAGCTGCTAGCAGCTGCAAACTCCAACAATTCTGCCCACAAAATCCAACGCCTAGCTGATATAGATGGCTGAACGTCTCTACTCCCAATGGCCCGCGCCAAAAAGACACAACTGCTGAATGCCGCAAAGATAACCTCCAGTTTCTCACGCCAATGATATGATTTGCTGTAGTAACGCCATCAATATCAAATCCTTGTGCAAGAACCAACAAAATCCGATCCAGTTGAGGGCTACGTCCCAACTCAATCAACTCTCAGCCTAGGGTTTGATGTCCTAGTGAGGGAATGCTCAATCCAGAGCTAAACGCCACAATATGTTTTCGAAAATGTTCAAAAGATGTAAAAAAATGTTCAAAGAATGACCCAACTTCTCCTTTTATCTCCCTCTCAAAGCCAATCGAACCCTAAAGGAAGAATATGCCTTTTTTTCATTTATTATAAAATGACATCTTTTAATTAAAGGCTTTAATGTATAGGAAAAACACCCCTTTGCCCAATTAACATAACTCAAAGTGTTGGAAGGTCTCCGGAAGATGAAAATGATTTAGATTAAGTCAAGACCTTTCCAACGAGCTATAACACATAGGCCTGCCTGACTAGAATAAGCCAAAAATCCCTTATTACTCCAATTAGCTATATAAATA
>MU228104.1:5802317-5819932 GCA_018584345.1 Thuja plicata
CATCCTGAAACTGAAACCATGGAATGGTCCAGTGGGACCTCACATCTGGAAACTGCCACATCCTCCTATATTTACCACCATGTCACCTATACAGACTGATGCTGAACGAGATGGGTCAATTGGCAGTCCCATCCCTAAAATCTAGGGATGCTCCTAGAAACTAGGGAACACACCCTGTCATCCTGGAACTGAAACCATGGAATGGTCCAGTGGGACCTCACATCTGGAAACTGCCACATCCTCCTAAAAAGTAGGGATATCCCCTAAAATCTAGGAACTGCTCCAAACTGGCTCCAAACTGCTTGTAAAGCCAAAATCCGGTCACTGTATGCACTGAATGAGTCCCTATCCATCTCCGCTAGCCTACGAGACTCCAATGATAGGCCAACTCCTCCGTCTCTGATGTCCACTCTAGAAACGGGACATGACATGTCGCTTGCAGCGCACAACCTGCACCCTCAAACACTCGGCGTCGAGTATCAACACGACTTGCACCCTTCAGCACTCGGTGTCGAGTATCAGCACGACTTGCACCCTCCAGCACTTGGTGTCGAGTGTCACCACACTCGGTCGTAGTGCGAATTGACTCTCCTAGCTCGACTGTTATGAAGCTCAGGCCGTAGTGCAACAGTTACCACCCAGCGCGGCTGTAATACAAACGGCTACCACCCAGCTCGGGCCGCATTACAGTCTATGCCCGTGACGATGCTAGCTCGGCTTCCAGCTGGCTCTTACCACGATGACACCAGAACTTCCCTTGCAACGGGAATCTAACAATGGCGTCGACTGCTAAATACGACTACCACACACGAGAAACTCCCAGACTGTTACCTTCCAGCAGTGACGATATGAGAACAGTAGGGAAAGGATTCTCAACGTTATTAAAATCCTCCACGAGGCCTCCACACGTAAACTATAATCCCTTCGATATTTTATTGTCCTCAAAGCCACGTTTGAACTGTTATACTTATATTCTGAAATGATAGCTATTTCTTCGCTTGCCAATTTTGATTCAAAACACTGATGCAATAACACTCCTTGTACTTATGCATTATACTCCAATGTGAAATCTGAATGACTCCACCATCATCGAGATGTTGGGGCTACGTCCAACTTCTCAGATTTTCCTTAAGGGGTTCCATCCTCAAGAAATAACCAGACACGTGAGCAACTTAATTTGTTTTATCCTTGCTTATAAAATTCGTGGTACTTTTCCCAAGGAGAGCTTTAAGCTTTTATAACCTCGATATGAGGGAAAGGACAAAAAACTAAGCAATGTGGGATAAAGTGCATTCACTTAAGTCACTTAAGTTACTCCTACACAACCCACAACCTTTTTCTCATTTTTGTGTGTCTAGGTCTCGTAGGAAGGAATGGAGCTGTTCTTGGGATTCTTTGATTTTCTGTAGACATGAGTCCTTCCATCACCCTTTGTTCCTTTATTTCATCCTTGCATAGTTTAGTTGTTTTTTGTAGTTTTTGCTATTAGAATACTTTATTTTCGTTATTTTAGTTAGTGTTCAGGATTTGTGTCTCAATCTGTATGCCTTGTCTGTATTGGACAAAGGTGCACCACATTGATGTCCTGCTGTCATCCTCGACCCATGTGGGTGTCTGAGGCAATGAGCTCACAAACTTCCTTATTTAATGTCTGTAGTGTGCAATTCTGTTTCCAATAGTCAAAATATTTTTATCTGCTAGTAGTGTGTCGTTACTTCCATTTCTTGTATTTTACGTCTTAGTCGATTAGAGTCTTTTATCACTTAGTTGTCTTGATCCCCTAGCTTACCAGAGCGCTAGTTGAAGTTAGGTGGTGCAAGGGGTAGTTCATCCTTTGAGACTTTAACTGGTCTCGAGTTTAAGGAATTTTCCCTTCTCCACATTTTGAAGAACCCAAGGTGAAGCTTTTGTTTTAAGCTTTTGTGTTCGTTTCGATGTTGTAGACTCCTATGAGCTTCATGACCCAAACCACTTAGGGAAATGTTGTAAGGAGATCTTTGAGACTCAGTATCCTGCCAAACCGGTATTGTCCAACTAGACTGGGCCCAATGTATGCTGCATATGGATACTAATGACCTCTCTGGATCCCATTTCTTTAAAGGCCTAATATTGGGACTTAACACTTCTCCAAAGTTTGTTTCCAAGAACTCTACACCATCGAATTCTCCTCTGATGTCTTCTCCCGCAGTGGATCACGAGTCTACTCTAACTGTTCAGTTTGACCAGATTTAATCCCTCGAGGAGAATCTAAGAGACTTCGAAGGATTTCTGAATAATCAAGAGCTTTGTCTCGAGGCTAGGACCATTGTTGGTAATTTGAGGGAATTATTTATCTCGGATAAGTGAGGCCTTGAGCTGCTCATGGCATTAGGATGGATTGTCAATGATCATGTATCTCTACCTCCATACTCCCAAGGAAACCAGCCTAACGTTGCCAAAGAACAAGTTGGTGTTGCTATACCTAGGGTGTTTGACTTTGTACACATGGTTGAGCCAACACTTAATACTGACCCTTTGTCTAGCGGCACTGGACCTAGTGTTAATGTGAGTATGCATCCATTAGGGTACTGTTGATGTGAGCTTTATGCCACTACAACATGTAGAATTGAATACTTAGTATTCCGAGACGAAACACCAAATCTCTAACTCTCTCTTGAACAAGGAAGCTCATATGCTAAACAATGTATATGGATTGTGTGATCAAATGAGACTACCCAAGGTTCCTTCTTGTTGTGGACTTTCACTCAATTGTAATCATGTGATATGTTGGTTTTCACAAAGGGACTTACACTATTCATTCAATGGATATCAACTACTATTACTTCCAACAACAAACTCCAAATGAAAAGGGTTTAGAAAGATCTAATCTACTCTTAGAATGTAAGAAACTATGGAGGTCTTTGTGACTTTACTAGACTTAGTTTAGTCATCGACATCAACCAAGCTAGTGCGATCTGCTAAGGTAAATGTAGGATGGTCAAACTATTACCATTCTATTAGCACCATGCATTGATGCATATCAATGTGCAAGCAATAATTGAAGTAAAGCTGATAAATATGCCATTCGACCACACAAGACAAACTTACAATCAACAAGCAGCTAGTGGTTTGGTCTAAGAGAGTTCACCAAATAAGCATCCAAAATATCTTCCATTCAACTAAACACTACTTCTCATCAAAATAAAATCTACTCTAAGTGAGTAAATGTAGAAAGCATGCAACACTCCAAAGCAACACAAGTAATCCACCATGAAGACCAACAATGAATTGGCAATTACTTTGATAGCATTATGACAACAATTGCAACAAGTCCCCACCTCTACTCTAAAACTATCTCTAATCTAATTCAGTTACAAATGAGAAGGCCTTGGCCTTTTATAGTTGTTCCATTACAATGAATGGCCAAAGATCGATTCAAGATAAAGGCCCAAGATTTATCCTACAATGCCCTAATCCAACTAATAGCTACAAGTATTAAATGCTTGTCCAATTACATCAAAACACCACCTCGTGGGCCAATGAGAAAATTACAATGCTGTTGAGAGCCAATGAGAAAATAGGTTAGGTAGAGACATGGTGTGGACAACACATGTATGCTTGGCATGATTTGATTGAATTTGCTTGGACACGTGCAATTGGAGCCTTTTGATTGGTTGAAGATGACTGGATGCCACCTCAACATGCTTATCTTATAGACTTGATAAATCCCTTGGTTATGAGAACATATCTCTTGATACTCAACATTATCAAGCCTTCAATGTGATGGCCCAAGTTGTTGCATCTTTACGAATTTCTTCCATCTTTTGAAAATCTTCTCATGGTATTTGTTTGTTCTTGAAATCTTAACTTTTTGGTCTTGATCCTCTGAAAGTTTTATGTAATTAGATAATTCCACTTGATCCAGTTGAGATTGGATTCCCAGAGGGAATTCAAGTTGATGATAATCTTCCTCCACTCGAAGCCTTGATTTTTCTTGTGCACAATTTGTTCTTCGAATCCCACTTTGGTAATCTGACTTTGAACCACCTTCTTGCTTGAAGTTTTGAGCCTGATCTTCTTTGACGGAAGGCTGGCCATTTGTGAATTCTTGCTTGAAGTCCTTGAAGTCTCGAGCTTGGATTCTTGGAGTGGAAGCCGCCTATGCTTGAATTCTTTCCATAGCCCCCCTCCCTCATCCTCAAATTCTCCATCTTCAATTTCACCTTGCAAAATAAGGAAGAGACTTGCATTACAACTCATACTTCATATAATCAATCTTTCAAAGATAAGAAGTGAAACTAAAGAGTGAAGTCAATGAACTTGAAACCAATCTCCATAAATTTCAACCGTGAAAACTTTAAATCCCTCTCAGAATGCAATCCTAAGATGAAATAATGATTTAGAATGGACTCCCTAGATTGTAAAGTCTCAAAATGTATCTATAACTTTCATAAAAAAATCCATACCTTACTGCTCGTCAAGAAAATCCTGAGTTTGCAATTTCAAATCTGCAAGGAACTAGTCTTCTTATATTTGTTTTTTCTCCCCAAAGTTCTGATTTTCAGCCTTTAAACACAATGGATCTTCAATGTTTTGCAACTAAAGCCTAAATTTGGTGTGATTTGTCTTCCTAAATCCTGATTTGTGCCCAGATCAGTAATTCACAGCCCCCAAAACATTCATGTTTTGCCTATGAAACAATTGTTTTTCACCCCTCAAATGACCTAGGAAGCGAGTTTGCAAGTGAAGCTGAGTTTTTAACCCAAAAAGTGGTGGTGGAAATTCATGACCTGTCGTCCACTAGTGTGGACATGAGAGTGGTGGAATCCACCACCTCCTTGTCCAGCCACTTTTGCACTAGACCTAGGATGGACTTGAAGTTTCATCTTTTAATCACCATTTCATTTCAACTTTCCATTTGACTTCAATTATACTCCTCTTTTAGTAGTTTCACTTCAAACTTCATCTCTTAATTCAAGAATTTCACCTCAATTTGGAAGCCATGCTTAGAAATTTCTCTTTAATGATTCGGTTTTCACATTTCATCCGTCTCTTGCTACTCAAACTTGATCAAATTCAGAGAGGAAAACTTGGTTTTTACCCTTGATTTGACATTTTTTCAATCCCCAAATCCCAAGGAATGGAGATTTTCCCCCAATTAGATGGCAGAAATTTGAGGTCTGATGTCCACTTGTGTAGACATGAGGGTGGTGGAATCCACCACCTCCATGTCCAAGCGACATTAAATTTTGATACAAACTTGGTTTCTCCCTCTCTAAAACAACTTGCACCTTGACCTTTGCTTATGATTTTCGTCCTCAATTTCATCTCAAACACCTCTTCTCAATTGAATTGCAATGCCTTTTCTTCCATCCTCAAGTCTTAATTATGGATATACCACTTTCACTGATTTGATCTTCATGCCTCCACACCCAAATCAGACTTCATTTAGGGGGGATAATACTAGTTTTCACCTTGAAATGCTTGTTTCTAATTGCCATAATGCCCAAGGAATGGAGATCTCATGTCAAAATGATGGTGGAAAAATGAGGGTCCTCGTCCATGAATGTGGATGAGAGGGTGGTGGAATCTGCCACCTTCATGTCCACAACTTTTTTCAACATGGATTTGTACTCCTACTTTTGTTTTTCATTCCTCTAATTTCTATGTTGTTATGACTTGGATCCTCATTTTGGAATGTTAAGAGTTGATGTTTTGTTCTTGAGTGGAAGTCTGATTGAGGTGGTTTCATCTACAAATTGATCCTTTGATTACTCAAATCAAGCCTATTTTGGGAAGAGAAACTTGATCTCCACCTTGAAACCATCATAGTTCACCACAAGGAGTCAAACAAAATCGAAATTTGCTCAATACTAATGGGTGGAAATTTGAGGGCTGTCGTGGACATGGGGGTGGTGGAATTTGCCACCTCCAAGTCTGCAAATGTGGACGTGATGGTGGTGGAATCCACCACGTCCATGTCCACTCCATGTTTACCCTTTGACATAGACTGACCCTTTTCACATATTTTAAACTTGCATCTTGACTCCAAATTCCTTTTTCGATGAACGATTTCACTCCAATTTCATTTCATGTCCAATGATTTCCTTCTGATTTTAACATTTTGTTGATCTTTCCAGTCCTTGAAATCTAATCATACTTGAAGAAAAACTGATTTCCAACCTTAACTCCACATTATTTCATTGCCACCAAATTCATTGAATGAAAATTTCCTTTTTACTAGATGATGTAAATCAAGGGTCTCATGTCCACAAGTGTGGACCTAAGGGTACTGGAATCCACCACATCCATGTCCACAACTCACTTTAAATTTTGCTACAAACTTGGTTTCTCCTTGTTTCAAACTTCTTTCTCCTTCAAGTTAGGCTTCACCATTCCTAAGTGTAAGGGTTTGGACTTCACCCTAATCTTGCTGTCCCATTGTTGGGGATGCCTTGCTTATAACCTTAACATCTTGATTCGGAAGGAGACTAAAGTTGCTCAGACTCATCTCTTAGACTCGAAGAATGCTAATACTGCTACCCGATCCTACATCTACCCCACTGCCAAGCGAAAAGACAGGGGTCCCATTTGCAATTCACAAAACCTCACAACAGGTACAATTCACAAAACACTGGTGCTAATCTTGGGTCCGGTCAAGGTACCGGTGGTGTTGGAGGCAATCCACCTCCACCTCCCTCACCTAATGATATTGTCCTCAATACCATATTGCAAAATATGGGGCAATTGAAGCAATAATTAGCAAACTTGTCAATTGCGACTAATCAGAGTTCTCTCACTCCATATTATCGTCGCAGTCCCTTGAGCATGCAAGTACTGAATACACCACCACAGGGTGCTGAATCCTTGAAGTTTGAAAGATACAACAATGACAAAGACCCTCGTCTCCATATCGATTCTTTTCTTACTCAGTGCAGTGATTACCATACGCTGGATTATGTGTTGCTTAAGCTATTCTCTTGGTCCCTCAAAAGAACCGCTATGGAATGTTACAACTCCCTTCCAAACTATTCTATTAACACTTTCGATCAGCGGATGGGCTCTTTTCTTACTCAGTTTCAGGCTAACATAGGTAACAAGGTCACCATTGCTGACCTTGTTCATTGCATAGTAGCATAAATCGTTTCAGGAAAAAATCAGCAAACCAAAAGAGTAGGATTTTTTGAAAAATCGGGAAAAAATCGGATTTACAAAAAAACGTAATAACTTAAAGAAAATTAGTAAAAAAATACTTAAAAATAAATAAATTAAAGGGCATTTCCACATCATAGATATATAGAGAGCAAATAAAATAAAGTTACACCAGTAGATAGTAGAGAATAGATTTTCATCATTTATATACTTATTGCTGACTATATTGCAAAACATACCACAATAGCATAAAAGATAACTAGATGGAGACATTTGTCAAAATGTCAATTACAACATAGTTTGTGACTTTGTACAAAGTCAACCTGTAAACTAAGTACAAAGTTCCAAAAACTCAAAAGTAGCCAATGACATGCTAGGGGGCAGGAGGCCTTGTTGATGCTTCTCTTCAGAAAGTCCTTGACCTAACTCCTTCAACAATACTTTGCAAAACATTGGCCTCTTCCATGATTTCAAGATCTTTAGGCTCAACAACATAATCATCATCATCATCACCACTTTGAGGCGTAGCAATCCACTCAGAATCTGGATCTATCTCGTCAAGGTCAATTGGGGAGTCATCCTCAATACTTACTATTTTTTCCATGTATAAATTAGTCTTTGCCTACAAGTGAAAAACACAATGAATACAACTTCAATCGAGTCCAAGTTATTAAAACTCCTACCTTGAGCTTTCTTCAGCTTCAAGCGAAGGTTGTGATGAACAAACACCAAGTCATTCATCCGTTTTTGCGTTAGACGATTGCGTTTCTTGGAATGTATGTGTTAAAAAACACTCCAATTACGCTCAGAAGCGGATGAGATGCATGGCTGCGTCAAAATGCGTATCACCATCCACCTAATATTTTTGCATTCGTGACCAAAACATTCCCACCATTGAGCTAAAAAACACATTATGGGCAAATGATATCATGTAAGAATAACTTCAAATCTTAACATATTTCTTGATCATGTCAACAAAATAAATGGATTGTCAAAAGTTTATAGAGTATACCTGGTTGGAAGGTCGTCCTGCCTTCCTCGGCAACCCTAGATGAGAGAAAACCCGCTGCCTTCTTATACATTTGCAGCTCTGATATAACGGCTTTCAATTTCTCTGTGCTTTGAAACATTTTTTCCATGCACCTGAACAAGCCTTGTGTGATCTCAGCATCAATCTCTGTGAAATTTGGGGTGTAGAAAAATGATAGATTGAGAAAGTATCCTGCAGCATGAAGATGAGAGTGCATCTGTCCATCCCATCTCCTATCAATTATGTCGCATAATGGCTGATACCTCGTTTTGTCATTTTCCAACCTACCCTTCATCACTTCCTTGGCCCTATCCATGGCCTCATACAAATATCCCATTGGGGATTTATCCCCGTCCACTAGTCTCAAGACTTTTAATAGAGGCTCTGAAAATTGTATGACCTGTTCAATTGCTTCCCAAAAATTGATAGAATATATGTAGTCTGCCACTCGTATGCCATCTGTTTGACTTGAGAAGCCTAAGTCCATCCCCTCCATTGAAACAAACATGCGTCTCAAGTTCATTTATTGTTGAACAAGAGTCTGTAGTGCAAGGAAGTGTGTTGCAAACCTTGTCACCACTGGTCGAACCAACTCCTCGCCCCTTGTGAATTGGCGCATCATACTCAAAACCCTTGTGTGATTGTAGATATATTTGGTAACCGTGCGAGCCTTTTGCAATGCCTCCTTAACCCATTCAATTTTTCCAATGTCCTCTAGGGTTAAATCAAGGCATTGTGCTGCACATGGGGTAAAAAACATGTAGGGGTATTTTGTCTGTTAACAGTTTCCTAGCAGCAACACAAGAAGCAACATTGTCTGTAATAAATTGAACCACATTTTGTGGCCCCAGATCCACGACTACTGAGTCATACATCTTGAACAATGCAGTTGCAGATTTCATTATATGTGATGCGTCCACATATTTTAGAAATATAGTGCCTATAACAGAAGAGACAAGGAAGTTGATGAGGGATCAGCTCCTTCTATCTGTCCATCCATCTGACATAATGGTGCACCCAGTACTAGCCCACACTAACCGATGCTCATCAACAACATGTTCAAGATCTTTTACTGCATCATTGAGCATACCAACTCTCATTGTCTCATAAGACGAGGCTTTAAAACCTAGGCCCTGCAGCTGCAACACCATCTATCATAGCTTGCCAATATGGAGATCTACAAGAATTGAATGCCAAAGTAGAGGAGAAATAATAATTTGAAATCCCCTTCATTGCTTGTTCATGAACAATTTTCCTCCACCCCGTACTCTCCAAAGTGGTCTGTGATCCTGGCATAGTATGAGGCGCAAAGAAATTTTTGATGTTCCCCCCACTTGTGTTTGGGCCATGTGTTGTAGTAGGTATTCTCCTACTACTCTCAGATTCCTTGAACCCCTCCCCTCTACCATCTTCGTCATTTGATTGATTCCTCCTAACACCTGTAGCATTGGAACCAATTTCAAACCCAGTTCTTGCCTTTATTGCCTTCTTCTCAGGAATTTCATCAAGAGCTTTTTTGGCCTAGTATGCAACATCTGCAGGGCAATTCAGGCATATTGTAGTGTTATTTCCCGGTTCTTTGTCAAATGCCATTTGAAGCGGTAAATTCCACTACTAACTACGTTGAGACACCAATTGCATTTAACCTTTGTTGTACTACTGACAATTGGTGTGCAATGTGTCCATGTAAAGTCTTTGTCACACGGCATTGTGATTGAGAATCTGCGCAAGTATTTTATATACATATACAATTTATTTATTTACTTGTAGAATAGGCATAAAATTTTAAAACTTAAAACAACATACATAATACATATAAAGAAAATTCAGTTTGAAACAACATATATTAGGTCTCAACTCATAAGCTATTAGTGCTGATTAATTAAATTAAAGGTGCCAGACAAATACAAAATCTTTCTAAATCTCAATCTTAATATGTATTTGCAGCTATGTCTAGTGAGCTGGTTGGATCAGCTGTGGTATATCCTTCATGCTTTGATGGATTATCATACATTATTTCAAACTTTCATGCATAGCCAATTTACATAAAAGAAGATGAAAGTCACTGTTTTTATTTTGTTTTACATTTGAATTTACATTGTGATTCAAATTAGCTAATTTTAAGTAGATATATATTGTGAAGTGTAAACTATGATTAGCTATGATAATTATTGCGAACTCGAAATTCGAGGACTTCAACTGTCTTACAATATAAGTAAATAGGAATCACAGTCAAATTCGTTTTCAGTCTTCTAGCCATGGCTTATCATAAATCTTTTTGGGCTTCTGTTTTCTTAAGTTTTCTGCATTCATTGGTTTTTACTGTAGTTGTTGATGTGAGAAATATGACAATCGACGAATATGTCAATTACATCAATCCCCCTGCATTGCACAAGTATGAGGTCAAGTATTTTTTTCCTCTGCCTAGAAACTTATTTTGTTTTACATTTGAATCACAATGTTTTGTTTTGGGAATTCAATTGAATCTTATTAAACATTATTTTATCTTTTTTCTAATTGAAAGGACAGGTAGTGAAATAAAAATAATTTTCTAAAAGTGTTTTTTACAATTATAGTTTTATAGCACAAATGTTTCTGGAATTGATTGTGAGTTTTTTCATCAGACAATCAATTTCAAAAGCATTTGCACTATAGTGATGGATTGTGAAAATCTGTTAGATCTTAATTATAATTTTGATAAATGTGTTATAAATCAAGATGAAAGTGAAAATTATTGACAGATTTTAGAAAGACAATATTAAACACAACAGAATATAAATATTGTATGCAAAGAGTTTGTTACAGTTAAAAGTTAAAACCATCAATGAATATAAATATCACGCAGTTACACTTAAAAGTTAAAACCATCAATGAAGCGCAAAATCGGTATGTATTTGATCTTATTTCCCATACGTCAATCTTTTTAGTAAACACCTGTCGGCTGGCAGAACCCGAAATGGCGGTGGCTTAAACTCCACAAGCACCAATTGACTCCACACCAATCCAGACAACACCAATCGACTCCACACGACACCAGCCTCTTGACACTTACTCCACACTTACTCCACGCAGGATCTCAGACTCCACACGACACTTCATTTTCTCCATACGACACTAGACACGTCCATTAAATAGAAAAAACTGCAAATTTCTGTGCTGGTTTAGTTAATTTTCACTCCTGTTTAGGGTTTTCGTGGTATTTTGTTTAATCAGGCTGGCAGATTACTCGTGATTTTGGGGATTAATCGACCAAAAAATCAGTAAAAAAATCGTTGACCATGAGTCAACGATTTTCATAGATTTTTTGGGGTAAAAATCGTCGAAAATGCCGATTCGCAATTAATCGCGATTAATCATGATTCATTCCCAATTAGTGCTACTATGGTTCATTGTAAGCAAAAGACGAATGAAAAGGTAATTGACTTCATTTCGCGATACCAGTCTATCTCAATTAAAGTCCCCTATGCTCTGCCTGACGGTGACCTCTAGAGGATGTTCACAGGGAATCTACAACTGACATAAGGATGAAACTTTTTGTGAATCGGTATTGTTATTTCACAAGTCTTTGCAACACTTTGACGGATTGTTAGAATACTATGATTCAATCCAAAGATTATTTCTCAAATGCCTATGAAGGATCATCTTCCTTTAGAGGTCCCAAAAGAACAACGCTATGGCTACTTTCATGGCACTCCTACAACCCTTGAAGACTCAAAGAGGAACTGTTTTTCAATAGAACCGCAACGGAGTTGGACATTGACTAAGTTGGCTGATTCTTATGCGATTATTCTGCAAAGGTTGTTAAAAGACAACCCAGTGACTCCCTGAAATTTGGCCTCTGCCTGATAATCGCCCATACCCGCATCGGTATGACGGATCAAAGTTTTGTCAATTCCATCATGTGCTTGGTCATGCCACTAAACATTGTGTGTGTCTTCAACATCTGGTCCAAGACCACAGATAGTGGTGCTGTCTGGGTTAATGAGAGGAAACTAAAGGCAAACAAATCAATGGATAAAGCGAACAATGAGCTTTAGATCTACATCGGTCCTTTTCCGTCGCATTCTACAAACTTTATATCTGCGTCTTTGTCCTCTCCTTCATTGGGAGATTGTTCCTTTGTTAACATGGTGGCAATCACTCCCATATGGCCCTCTAGTGGAAGGTTGTGTGACACGGACGTAACATTCACACCTCTCGATGAATTGTACAACGGAGAGCCCTCTCCTTTTTATATCCCAGCATTGGTCAACTGGGCTTCTGTTAGAGGCAGTATAGCTCACCCCACATGCTACATGGACATCGTAACTGAAGAGGTGCTCTTTGATAATGGGCTTAATTGTGTGTGGTATGATGAGTGTTTAGCCACCATCCGGAAGCATGACAGACAATCGCTTTCCCCTTTGGGGTCGAGCACCTTGACGGTCCGAGTAGGACCCAAGGTGGTGTTCTCAACTTTTGTTGTCATTCTAGAATTGGACCTCTTTAGAGTTAAGCTAGGAATTCCCTGGCTAGTCTCCATGGGAGGTGTCCCTTCTATCGTGCACAAATGCCTTAAGTTTCCCCATGAGGGTGCCATCCACATGATCCAAGAAAATGGCTATCATCTCATGGTATCTTGCAGGGGCTTCCGTTGGACGATTTCTGGCCTACTTCGGTAGGGCCCCTGCGTCCCCGACAAGATGCTTCATTTCTTGCCTATCGAAATACAAGTTTGGGGAATTAACTTTCAAGTCTATAGTGCCTATCCCCTCTCTTTTTGTTTAGGCCTCTCTTGTGGCTCAATGTGCTTTGTCTTTTGTCGCTTCTTTGTTGAGGGCTCAGGGCAAGCCTCCTCGCTCACCTCAGACTTCGCAGCCCTTGATGGCGTCTTCAATTCCTGCGTCTGACAAAGAAAAAACACCCTTTTGCCTTTTCCGATCCCGATCCTTGTAGACATACTTGGCTCTACCGTCTATGGTAAGGGTAAGAGGTCCCCTTAGACTGCGCTCTCCTTTGCAAGCTCTTTCCCTTCAGACTTTGAGGGCATCCCCTATTCCTCGTGCCGCCTGTAAGGTGAAAAGAGGAAGGGTGACCATGAGTGAGCCGGTAGTTGCTTTAGTAGTGTTACCTCCTACTACATTGGTGGGTCCCCCCTCTTTGTTGGTCATGACATCAACGACCGCACCCATGGAGCATGATGCCACTGGACCTTCGTAGACCTCTTAGCCCAGCCCAAGCGTCCCTTGCAAGAGAGGGCTTTGGCATGTGAGGCCATTGCACGAGTCTTCGGTCCCTATGTCTGCCACTCTTGCTGCTGCTCCTACTTCTGTTCTTGCTGCTCCAGCCTTTCATTCGACCACCTCTTTCGTTTTGCTTCCCTTTGCATCGGGAGTGACTATCAGGCGTCATGCCAAGAGGGTCTAGATGTTTATCTCTCCTTCGCTGATTACATCTTTTCTTGACATCCCGCCTTTTTCTACGTCTGTGAACATGCTACACACAGGTCGTTTCTAGTGCAGTTATGTCCACTCAGCCTGGACAAACTTCATCTCTTGATTGCTTTCCTAGCTTTCCTAGAGTGTTGAGGCCAGCTATAGTAGATCGGAGGGTTCCCCTTCATCCAAGTTCAAGTAGGGCCCTATGCTTGAGTTTCGCCGCCTCAAGTCTGCTTTGGTGGATTCACTTTTGGTTTTTGTTTGCAGTGGAGTAAGACCTCCCGAGTTCATCACCACCCCTTTCGCAGAGGTTGGTAGGGCATATTCTTCATCTTTGCCTTAGTATGGGTTGCTTGCAAGCTATGAAGCTTGTATGTTTGACTCACTTGAGGAGATTCTGACATTGATGGCGATCTTCACAAGATCCCTCTCACTTGCTTCAGTTGAGCTCTTGAATGAGGATGTTGAAGTAGCCTCATCTTTGGCTTTGGCCATTGGTGGGGTGCTTGGGGCTGCTATAGCAGTTGTACCATTGTAGTCTTGACCTCCTTCACCCTCCCCATATGATCAAGATTGGGAGGACGATGATCTACTGGTGGATGATCTGCGTAAGCAGTACTTGTTTCTACGTCTGTAGATTGGAGTTTGCCTGTTTGTGTTCCCCAGTGCTTGTCTGTTAATGTTGTTCCCCTCTGGAGGACTCTTGTACTCTGCTGGTTCCTGGAAACAAAGGGGTATTTTTTGTACATTTTCTAGTTATCTTATTCTTCTATTTTTCATACATTGCTTTTCGACGTCTGAGCACGATGCAAAGTGTTGAGGGCATTTATGCTTCTCTTCCATGTTGACCCAAATTTTTATTTTTCTTTGTCTTCATGTGCTCTTCTTTAGATCCGAGACATGTCGTCCTTGATCAAATAGCCCTGAGAGGTCTTATATCATATATTTTTGGCCCTCTTCTAGGTTTTGACATTGACTAATTGGATCCTCCAATCTCTTGTTGGATGTTGTGGATATCATGTGTCACCCATCAGGAAGTGACATTCCATGGGAACATCTCGTATGTTGACATGCCATAATATCTTTATCTCTCCTTAGAATGTCTCGTGTTCCCCTTTGAGCAACATGGTCCATTCTAGGGGGTTGTTATACTTGTGATATCTTATTATCCGATTGTCTCTACATCACATGTTTTTTTGAAAATTTAAATTTTTTGATCTATTTGTTTGCCTTTGTGGGGGCCAATCCACTTATCAAATCTCTTGCCCCGTCACACGACTATCTAGCTTTTGCTACTCGTACCGGCGTGATCAAAGTCGCCCTATCACATGACTATCTAACTTTTGCTACGCATGTTGGTGCATGTCTAAAGCCGCCCTATTATGCAACTTTCTAGCTTTTCGCTTCTCACATTGACACATGTCTAAAGCCTCCCTATCATGCAACTATCTAGCTTTCTGCTACTTTCATCAACGTACGTCTAAAGCCCCCCTTTCATGCAACTATCTAGCTTTTGCTACTCACATTGGTGCACTATCAAAATCGCTCTATTGTATGGCTATCTAGCATAACACAACTTGCTACCCATACCAATGTGCCATCGATGTTCTTTATGGCTTGTTTGGAGCTTGCATGTTAGATGCAGCCTTGCGACAATTCAGGGCTTCCCCTGGGAGCAACCCAATGTGGATGAAAGGTCCTCAAGTAAGTTTTTTCTACTTTAGCTCGCATTCCCCTTTATGATATCCGCAATAAAGTGGGGGCAAAATGTAATATTGTAAATTTGCACCCTTGGGCATTTTACTATTATGTGATGTCCCTACCTTGGCCGAAATGCGAAATTCCATGCAAGTCTCCTATTTGCCTTGTCATCATTCGTTTTGATTCTTGGCCATGTGGCCTAGTTGGCTCAGAATGCATGCATGCTGTGTAGATGTCTGCACAACGCACACTCGTCCCACGAATCTGGAAATGTGCAGTGAGCCGTTGAAGCATTACAACTGCCACTCCTGTAGTGTAAAGCCTCTTACTAGCACCCACCGACGCCAAGATTTGACCCAACCATCTTAAAATTTCATTCTTGAGCTTCATTTGGTCTTCTTGGACATTTTCTTGCACTTCACATTTCTTCACACTTCTTGATTAGCTTTGGCTCTTGGGCTTCACAATTTGATCTTCGAAAACTTCTTATTGTATTGGGACATCTTGCATCTCCATCACCTTGGCCTATTTGCTTTCATTCCATCAAGCTTGAGCCTTGTGGTTGTGAAAGGAAGTCACTCGTACCATCTTTGTTTCGTATTTTAATAGTATATCATAATATCTTGATCTCACTCTTGTTATATTATCATTTATATCATTTATCCTTGTCATTTTTCGGTTATCTATCATCAATCATCGATCTAGCTGTTCGTGGAGGTGGAAACACCAAAATGGGGGGTTGACTGCGGCAAACTCCTACACAACCCACAACCATTTTCTCTTTTCCGTGTGTATAGGTCTCATAGGAATGAGTAGAGCTACTCTTGAGATTCTTCGATCTTCTCTAGTTGTTAGTCCTTCTGTCAACCTTTGTTCCTTTATTTCATCCTTGCATAGCATAGTTGTTTTCTTTACTTCATGCTATTAGAATACTTTATTTCTGTTATTTTAGTTAGTGTTTGGGATTTGTTTCTCAATATTTGTGCCTTGTTTGTATTGGAAGGATGCGCGCCTTGCTGACATCCTACATCCACGTTGTCTTCCTTGATTGTGTGAGTGTCCGAGGTAGTGAGCGCGTAGACTTCGACATTTAATCTTTGTAGTGGGCATCTCCGCTTCCAATAGTCAAAATACTTTTGTTTGTTAGTAGTGCGTAGTTACTTCCGTTTCTTGTATTTTACGTCTTAGTCGATTAAAGTTTTTGATCGCTTAGTTGTCTTGATCCCCAGCTCACCAGAGCGATACTTGAAGTGAGGTCTCGTAAGGGGTAGTTCATCCATTGAGAATTTAACCGGTCTTTAGGTTGGTGAATTTTCCCTTCTCCACAGGTTGAATGAGTGTCCCTAGGTGTGGTGCCTTATGTAGATGATGACAAATCAATCATCTCATAATCATCCTCATTGCTATCTTCTCCTTCACCTGGTTCCTTCCTATGCTTCTGTTTCTTTCATGTAGTCTTGGTTGCCTCCCCTGATTGAGCTTGAATGTTTAATGCAGTCTACCCAAAAATCATAGGCAACGGAGAGTTGTAATTGGAAGTTGATTGAAACCCAGGCAATTTTTCAGTAGGAATTTGGGGGAATGTGGCATCAAGGAATAATGCAAAAGCATGTTGTGTCATATAAAAGGCCTTATGTTTCAGCGATAGAAATTCTTGTATGCATTCTGACAAAAGCCTCACCCAATTGTAATTTTTTCCCAAACTAAGCCAATCATTTAGTCTACCATCAGAAATGCAATATTTGATGCACAACTAGCACCCACCAACTTGCATTTAATCAAATCCATGAGGCATTTCCATTTTGCATTTGTCAACATGTGCTTGCACAATCCATGCTAGATAGTATCCTTCTCTCGCTTTGTCAAATTAGCTCTACATATCCTTTAAAGGGAAACTTCCTTCTATTTGGGCATTATTTTTACAACAGGTTTATATACAACTGCTCTTGAACATGGAATACCTAAAGTTCTATGGAAGTTTGTTGGCTCAAAGGAAATGGGGGCAGATCAACCCACATATTCAATTACTAATTTATTTCCCCAAGGAATATAGTTGATGATCATGAGCTCTGAATAAGGTTCAACTCTCATTAGTTAAAAAAACCTTGGGCATCCTTTTCTACTTGAGCATGCTGTAAGGCAAGCTTTAGTGGATGATTGGCTAAAGTGTTGAGCCACCATGTACAATACTCATTGGTTGTGGGGCTTTCCTAGGATATAGAGTCGACTATATTATCTTCCTCTTTTCCATTCCTCCCTAATGAAATCCTAAGCTTATAATGATCCATTTCTCTCTTTGCCTTCCTGCTATTCGTAGTTGTTTCTGAATATGGTTG
>MU228104.1:5824775-5845212 GCA_018584345.1 Thuja plicata
CCCTAATGAAATCCTAAGCTTATAATGATCCATTTCTCTCTTTGCCTTCCTGCTATTCGTAGTTGTTTCTGAATATGGTTGCTAAATTTCACGAAGGAAGTATTTAACTTGCACTCCTTGATTGCCTCGCCCATAACAATTAAAATAACTACTTGGCTATTTGGATGGCCATACGATGCAGGAATGCCGTACTAGTTAGAAGAGTTGTTTGATGCAAGGAGGTTGTATAATATAGGCCAACACAATCCTTTGCATTTGTCTTAGACAAGCCACCTTTAGACTTCATACCACCCGACACAAAAGAATGCCAAATGTTTCCCTGAAATGGACCTTGTATGGTGCAGAGGAGTGAGTAGTTGCAAGTGCCAACGAAAGTCATCGCCCAACTAACACCACACACAAGGAGTCTTCTCAATGGCCGTATGATGGAAGTTGATGCTAGCAGTTGTATGATGGAAAGAGATACCCAAGGATGTAGTACACTATGAAATTGAAAATATCGTTGTACGGTGTGAAATTGGTGCTACCATACTGTGTTTTTATATTTCAGAGGAAATATGCTGACACACGTTGACACAAATGGAGACATGATTGCAACTTACCAACCATGATCCATCACCTTAGGTTAATGCTACCTTTTACCATCAGTTGATTTGGACTCTGTAGTCTCATGTACTTGATTTACACCAAGATAGATATTAGCTATGTTGTTAATTATCTTTTGGGGTTCATAAAGGAACCTAAGGTTTGACATTTGAAATCAAAAGTAAAATTTTGAGGTACATCTATGGTATAGTGGTATGGCATGGAATATAAGTAGAATATATATATTTTTTTCAAGGATACATGGATGTGGACTATGCAACATCTTTGTATGACAAGAAGTCTACTTTAAACTTTGTTTTCTTTTTGGATCTAATATGATACCTTGGGGGAGTAAAAGGCAAACCAATATAGCTTACTCTTCCACAAAAGCATAATATTGCACTACAGGTGGAGTTGTCTATGAAATGATATGGTTACACTACGTCTTGACAAAGATGGGCGTACCTAAGACATAACATACAATTTTGTTTTGTGATAATTAAGGAGTAATGAAGCTTAATCATAAATCCATTTTTCATGACTACTAAACACATTGAGGTTCAGCGTGCCTACATCTGTGACCATGTGCAACATTAGAGTATTCAACTCCAATATTGTTCGACTCCAGAACAATTCGCAAATATTTTCACAAAATCTCATGCCACAGTAAACTTTGGAGCTTTCCGAAGCTTCTTGCTTTGTACTCTTGAGAAAATGATGTGATAAGCAGGGATAGCTAGAATAAATATATCATTGGAATATTGCATTGTTGTAATAATAGACAATAGTAATATACCTTATTATTATTGGTAGTAACATATTCAGTTTTGTGTAGTTGGTCGGTTCTCTATCTTAACCAACAATCTCACTTAGTACATTTTTTTTTTCTGATGACTAATAAATTGCTCATTGATTCTCCTAAATTTGTTGAAACTTTGAAAAGGCCTCCATGATTTATTATGATAAAATATGCTGCAATGTTTGAAAACCAGGGCATGTAATCAGAAATATCTATCAAGAAAGGTCACCTGTAATAATTTGTTGTATGTTTACAAGAATAATGAAAAAAATCAGATGGTATTAAGGTTGACTAGATACTATTTTTAGAAGTTGTATTATTTGTCAGAAAATTGACAACATTGTAAACACGGTGAAAGATAATGTGAAATTATTGGAATTGAATGCTTCTTCAAACTTTTCATAAACATTAAACATTATGTATTGCATTTTTGAGTCTAACACAAAAGGGAATTTATGGACATAGTTAAAATCCTAATATATAACGCTTTTCCTCCTTGTTTCTGTATGATTGGAAATTATCTTGAGATTTTGGGTATTGGCAATGATGGTTTTTAAGAATCATACCAATTCTTTCTTAATATAAAAACCAATTTTCCTTCAGGGCTGATGACTAATGAGATATGCCATTGGCACAATTATTTGAAAGCGTGGAATGTTTTGATGTGCCTGTGACAGTTTGTTGAATCCATGTGGTGCAGAAGCATATTCTATGCATCCTGTTTGACTGTATTACTGACTTGGCTGTTGAGTTTTTGTGGACTCGGTTGGACAACTTAATTTGACATTTGTGTTTGTTTATTGATTTGCTGCAGAGACATGGTCTGGCTGAATATATTGCACAGGTATTTTATTTTCATCCCTAATTGAGTTGTAAAGCATCTTACATTTACCTTGTAGTCTAGTAACTAATTTGTTTTTTTGCTTTCCAGGAAGAGATGGAAAGGAAAAATGGATTTTGGTGGTCAGCAGATAGTAGCTATATAGCATTTACACAGGTAGATACCACTGAGATACCTATTTTTCGAATCATGCACCAGGGCAAGGCTACAATTGGTGCTAATGCACGAGAAGATCATCACTATCCTTTCGCAGGAAATGCAAATGCTAAGGTGTGTCTTGGTGTTACTCCTGCATTTGGGGGTGGAATTACTTGGATGGATGTGAACTGTGGAATAAAAGGAAAAGGTAATGATGACGAGGAATATCTGGCCAGGGTTTCATGGATGCCAGAAAATGTACTTATTGCTCAAGTCTTGAACAGGGCACATTCCAAGTTGAAGCTCCTCAAGTTTGATATAAGAAGTGGTAGACGGGAAATTTTGTTGGTGGAGGAAGATGATCTATGGATAAATTTACATGATTGCTTTGCTCCCTTGAATAAAGGTATTGATAGGTTTGCTGGGGGCTTCATTTGGGCCAGTGAGAGATCTGGGTTCAGACATTTGTATCTTTATGATCGAACTGGCACTCTCTTGGGTCCTATCACAGAAGGTAATTGGATGATTGATCAACTAATAGGTGTAAATGAACATACAGGTCTTGTATATTTTACCGGAACGGTGGATAGTCCACTGGAAACCAATTTGTACAGCACAAAACTCTTTCCAGATTGGAGATTTCCTCTGCAAAAGCCAAAGAGGCTGACTCAAGGGAGAGGGGGCCATGTGGTGATTCTGGATCATCAGATGAAGAGATTTGTTGATATTCATCATTCTCTAAGTAGTCCACCTAGGGTCTGGCTTTGCTCTTTAGAAGATGGTAGTTTATTAATGCCCATATATGAACAACCCATCCCAACACCTCCCACAAGAAGATTGCAACTTTCACCACCAGATCTAGTTCAGATATCAGCAGGTGATGGTACCATACTGTATGGAGCTCTATACAAACCAGACATTAATCGGTTTGGACCACCTCCATACAGGACTATGATCTCTGTGTATGGGGGACCCAATGTTCAAACTGTTTACGATTCATGGATGAATACAGTTGATATGAGGGCACAATATTTGCGCAGCAAGGGAATCTTAGTTTGGAAGGTTAGTGATCTATATTGAAGAAAATATGTTTATACCATCACCTACATTTAATGAAAGTTCTGTACTCTGCATCTATTACTGTTGATCTTTTGATCTCATCTGGATGGTAAAAAGACTAAAGTGTGTCAATTTCATTAATATTGGAAAGTACCATGCAAATTTATGTCGTTGTGCTGAAATTGATAGGCTAAATGAATCTTGTATCTATAGTGGGCTTGTAATGGTATGCATAGTGACCGTAATTTGCTGGACATCAACTTATAGATCAATCTTTCCTTTTAAAGGTTGAAAGTATACTAGGCAAAGGACTTTGGCTCTTTTTGTTTCTTGCTCTATTCTTGAAATCTAAGTTCTGGATTGTTTTGTTCAATCCTTCTACATTCTTTTTTCATGGTGTGTCATTTCCATTGCACTTATTTGCTTTGTGAAATTTCATTGTAGGTCTCAATGCTGTTCCCCTCATGAATATTGAACATGACTGTTTCAGGCTGTGGGTGGCCATTGTGGCATTTTGTACTCAGTATATAGCCACCATGGGTATTGATGGAGAGGGATTATGTAGTTCACTTGATAGCCCTATTACTTCTGATTTATATTGTTCATTGAGTTGCAGGTTGTGCATAATTGTTTAGTTGGAACAATGGTCCATTTGGCTTTTTTGTCCTTAGCGGATAAGATTTTGTAATCATTCATAATTACTGCTAATTGTGATATTATGTGTGCGTCTGTGTGTGGATGTTTGCATGTAGTTGTGTGTTTTTGTGTTTGTGTGTGTGTGTGTGTGAATGTGCTTGTGTGCATGTAGGCATGTGCTGATTAAAACACTAAGCACCAAAGAGTGCACTTTAGTCCAACACACCACACTCAGATACCAAGGACAAAACTGCATAAATAAAGGGAACATACCTGCAGTTATGAACCCAAGTTATCATGGTGATTAGCACTCCAACTGACTGCTATGCCACGAGCCTGCAGAGATTGTGAATAGATATTCCTTTGGCCATTATTTCATTTTTTGGGGCAACAAACACAGTTTATGGTTTTGATCAATGTTTTCTTAAAGTATCATCCTCATCTTGTAATTTCTCTTTGCTTTGCAGCTTGACAATCGGGGAAGTGCACGACGAGGATTGAAGTTTGAAGGTGCATTGAAGTACAATTTGGGACTTATTGATGTTGAGGATCAAGAAACAGGAGCAAAGTGGCTAATTGATCAGGGCCTAGCAAACCCTGGAAGAATAGGACTTTACGGATGGAGTTATGGGGGCTACATGTCAGCTATGGCTATGGGTCGCTGTCCTGAAACTTTTAAGTGTGCTGTAGTTGGTGCACCTGTGACAGCATGGGATGGATATGACACTTTTTACACTGAAAAATACATGGGTATGCCTTCAAATAATCCTGCAGGTTATGAAAACAGCTCTGTACTGCATCATGTGCATGGAATCAAGGGAAGTTGCTGCTTGTACATGGCATGATTGATGAGAATGTGCACTTCAGGCATACAGCAAGGCTAGTTAATGCATTAATAGAAGCTGGAAAAACATATGAACTTCTGCTGTTCCCAGATGAGAGGCACACAGTTCGGCAATATCGCATGTACATGGAAGAGAGAATATGGGAATTTATAGACAGGAACTTATAATTCCATCCTAAATAAGATTTTGAGTGTATCATCAATACAATAATTTGTTTCTTAATGGAAGCTTCTCTCTTATTTATATTCAAATGTGCAGCGGATTTGTTTTCGGGGTTTATACAGATTTTTTTCCAATCTATCACCTTCTTCAAACATAGGGCCCATTTGAAACTGACTTCTTTCCAAACCAAGGTGACTTGTTGAGGAAATTTTCAGATTCCTTATAGCCAAACTTTACTAGTCATCCTGCTGGTTTGTGTAAAATAGTGCATTGTGGTTTCCTTGGATTGGAATCACTGAGGGTTCCTGAGATTGTATAATCTCTGTATAATGTGCAGGACAAAATGGAACCTTGATAGTACTTGCACTCACATTGGCTCTAAATAATGGCCATTTATCATCCTTCGATGTAACATGGTTCGTTGTTTCATTTCTTTCCTAAGGTAATCACATCCATCTGTACTTAGTCCTGACAGATCCTTGTAATTTTGGTTAGCAATAAACATACACATCTTGTGTTGGGGAACTATTGCCATCAAGCATAAAATCTGAAAGGTTTGAGTAGTCTATTATTTGGATTATGGGCACTACCCTTAAAAATATTGTCTTTACTATGTTCCAGTGAGACATTGTCTACCTGGACTAGGGAGACAATGAGAGCATTTGAGAGATCATATGCAATGGATACATTGTCTTTCTATTTGATCTAATCATCTATTTATATTTTATATTTATAACTTATGCTATTTTTGTTGATCCAGGTGGATTTGAAATTAGGATCAATTTGCAGTATTGTGATGGCACTTCATCATCATATTAATTACAACTGATCAAACAATGTGATAATTCATTGTATCTTCTGCGGTACAACTTCAACAGTATCCACACTCGTCAACAATCCTGTTCTTTATGTCAACTGTAAGAAAATGAGGTAACAGAGAACATGAATAAAAAAAACGAAATCTGTTGCTCTTCTTGTATGTGTCAAGCCAATCTTTTGTCTTCACTTGGATATCAATGTATACTGGTTATTTATTGGAGAACAGACTTTACAGTTAAGCGTTTGTTGATAAGTTCAATCTCTCCAATCCTTGTATAAAATCTTGCAAATTCTTGAATTGTATAATCTCATTTTATAGTGCTAACATAGTTTTATGATGTTCATCTCTTTGGTGCATCCTTGTCGTACCACTTTTTAATTTTTTTTCTAATCATTGCATAAATTTCTTCTGCTCACAGCGCATTTTGTTTTTGTGTGCTGTGTTCCCATTTGCTCCAAATTAGTGATATTGGAGCAATAGTCTATCGTTGTAATCCTTCTGTGCATTTTTTGTCCCACTCAAATGAGGTATGCTGTGCAAGTTTGGTCTTGAGAGCTGTCTCTTCTCCCCTTATCTTGGTAGTTGCTTTCCATGACCCTAGCAAGTGGTAGACAACAAATACTGGAAATGCTGGACTTGAAATAGTTCCCAAAGACGATAAAATTATTTTACAGCAACAAATAGATAACATGGAGCAGTAACATCTACAGGGAAAGCCAGGACAATTATTCAATTTGCTTGACTCTTACAACTGACTTATACAAGGTTTGATGACCAATAGAAATCTGATTCAACATAGTTCTAGAAGATGATGAAAGATGCTTAATATCAACAAATATATGTTTTTTGAGGAACAATGTGCATGGGAAAAACCCTGGAAAATACTTATAGTTGATTCTTACGGTAATTACAATTTCTCTCAGATCTATCATCTTCATTGTCCTTGTAGCCTTTTTGCAATGCAAACACCATGTAAGGTTCAAGTGAATATGGATATTCTAATCTTTGATGGCAAGGAAGATGCTCATGCATAAGATAATTAGTTTAATCTAGTAAAGTCCTACTATATTGTGAATATTTTCCTTGTGCTTTTAAGAACTCTCTTATTTGCAAAGGAATGGTGGATATCTATTGCACTATCCATGAGGATGAACTTACACCTATCGGAACTTCGGATGTCTTGTTGATGACTTGCAAGGAATTTATTGCCCTGTTGGAAACTATGATGATCATCAATATGTGACGATCTCTCAGTTGCACCAAAGACACTATCTAATCTGTCCAATGCTATAACAAGTACCAACATTATCCATGACTTCCAAGCTACATGTCCAAGAACTAAAAAAATCTAAAGAAGTTTAAGGCCATTTATTCTGTCTGATCTCTATTTCATTGTCATCTTTTCTTTAGAAGAATACTATAGGTTTGAATGCAACCTTGAAGCAAAAGCCAATCACAGGTCTAAAGTGATGAATGTAAATTGTACTGTCCTTTCTTTTTATAATCTGAGACACTACTTGCAATGCTAAGAATGTATAAACAATTGTTGGTAATTAAGTGATTATTTAAATGATGCTTAATTCCAAATGCATACGCTGATACAAAATGACAATGTCTGCATAACAATCAGAATGACAAATATATGCTGTTTCTGATATACAGATAAATACATGCACGACCGAGATGGATCTCAGTACTTAGAACTGCTGCTGTGTCTGATATACAATGAACAATGTGCAAGTATGCTGGCTGTAATGGCAAATATGCAGGTTGTCTCTGATATGACAACAATTATATGCTCTGAATAATGCTAAAGCTGTCTCTGATTTGACAATAATAATATGCTTCAATGGTGATGCCATCTCTGACTGATCTTTATATGCTTGCACCAAGTGGTTGCCGCAAGGCAATATGCTCTAATATAGAGTGATCCTCAAAGGATACAAAATATAATATTCTCTCCAATTCATGTCTATGGAGTGAATACGAACTCCATTTTATATCTGTGCCCTTATCAAATGGATGTGTCTCTTGGACATCCAAGAGACATGTCTTCTTCTCTTTCAACGTTACCTCTCCTCATAACTGATCACTTTATTAATTCATATCACCGGCTCATTAATCATTGATTAAATATATTTGTTGATCATTAGTTATGCAAGATGATATCTCTGAAGACAGATACACTGTTCATTGCTCGGATGATTGAACGTATAGTCACAGGTCTTAATACCCGTCATTGGTCGTCTCCATTCTTTATCGACCCCTTCATATATCAACTATCGTTAGTCCATCCTAATCACTAACATCATCGCAGATAGTGTCTCGTAGTAGTTGCCTTGTATGATTGCTATTATTCATCACCTTGTTACTGGTCTTTATGCTACCACCGCTCTTTGACCATAACCGATGCTAGTCGTATCTTTACCCTGCTGTTATTGACCCCATAATTTCTTTATATTATTGATGGTATGTATGCCTTAGCATTCAGAATTATAACAGGGTCTGCATCATGTTCATACCATCATAGTATTGTATTCTTATTAGTCGCCTCCATACAATCGGTGCTCCTCATATGTCTTTACTCGTTATTGGTTGATGCTGACAAGATACTCTTCTTTCCACTACCGCTTATAATCAAGCTAAGATATCGACATCGAGGATCCGGTGTATTAGTTTATGCTTGTTAAAATAGTAAAAATAATTTTAAATCTTTAATTTATACGTATGAAATCATTTATTGATTAACAATCTCCAGGTCTGTAATGAGGATATTACAGTCTCTCCCTCTTGGAAAATGCTTGCCCACAAGCATTCTTATAGCTTCATGATGATTCGAGGATCCCAAACTTGTAAGTGCCATCTCTGTATAATATAGTTGTGTTGATAGGAGTGATGATTCATTGTGATGGAAGTAAAGATATGAGTAGTTAATCTCCACGAGCTCAATAGATCCTCTATGGATGTCATCTTAATTGGAATACAATGATACTCATTCTGCATAGGATATATGATAGAAAGGTGTCTTCTCCTTATTATTAAACTAAAACATTTACCTTTATCAAATGTAGGAATCCTGATCTATCTTGTAAACCTTTGTAACTTGATTGAAGGGTTTTTAATGATGACATTGTTAGGTCTTTTCATATTGTTCTAGATGGATCTCAATGCACCAGGATCCCAAAATTTGTCTTCATCTTTGCCTTTGTGTGATTTCAAAATAGCTTCTTTGTTTACTTAAAAGAGTGGGTTGGCATAAATTTTGTCCACTTCAATTTCAAACAATGGATGAGGAATAGGTTGAAGATTGTCTGTCTCCGAACTCAGACTCATCGTCTTCCGACATCCCTTGATTTGATTTTTGCGGGGAATCTTTCAAGCTATTATCATCTTTCCATTCCCTTAATGTCAATTTCCTATGTTTACCAACCTCAAGAAGATGAAGTGGAATACACGAAGTGACTGAATTAGAAGCATTACTTCTCTCATCCTCAATCATGAATACGAAGTGCTCTTTAGAAGGTGAAAGAGAACTTTGGTTGGCGACCTTCACATAAGCTAAATTTGCTTTAATCTTTATTATATCATCTCTCACGCATGATCCTAGTGATGTTGTGGGATCATCCTCAACATCCTTTTGGAACCATGTTCTAGTCTCATTGGTGATACATGATGAGTCAATAACTTCTTTTTTCTGTTCATGTATTTGTGGCTTCTTGAAATATCCTTGTGGTGCTTGATGATCATCTCATGCATTATCCTTTCTTAGGGTTTCAATTGTACTTTCTCTCTTTGGTGTAACCACTTCCATTTCCACTAACGATGAATGGATGTGAGAGACTCGTGGTGCAATTGTTGTGCTGCAATCATTTATCTCATGTTCCTTAGAGTGCTCATTCCTTCTTGAGTCCAAGTGATAACTACTTTTCTTTTTAGGTAGGTACTTTATTCGATCCTATTGCCATTGATCTTGTAAATCGGCTAACGTAGGTTTATTGCTCTCTTGTTCTTTCTTTGGAAGACAAGTAGGAAACATTGGTCTATATTTAAGGGTATGATGTTTTGAACATTCATCATTTCTTCTTTTTTTCCTCTTGTTTGCTATGATCATTATCAGGTAGTAATCCCAACAATTGAGTCAATTTTTCTTGAATCTCTCTTTGACCTTCTATGAATTGATTCATACTATTGTGGAGTTTTTCATTTTCTCCCATGCTTGAAGCCTTTTATTAAATACTGGTTCCTCAATTATTCTCATCTCCACAGGCTGGCAGGTTCATGAGCTCTGATACCAATTTGTAATGTTCCTATTTCTATAATTTGAGACACTACTTGTAATGCTAAAAATGTATAAACAATTGCTAGTAATTAAGTGATTATTTAAATGATGCTTAATTCCAAATGCATACACTGATCAGGGATAACTTTAAGAAACCCCCTCCTAGGAAAAACTGTAAAAGCTTGGCGAATCGTACATTAATTTAGGGGCAAAATTTTATTGATGATGGCGAATTTTTTTTTCCAAATTTGGAAAATAATATAAAGGCGTAGGCGATTTTTTCCCCGCCGAATGAAAATTCCATAAAATCGTGGTGAATTATAAATTAAGGTGGGGGAAAATATATAATATATGAGGTGAATTATTTTCTTGTGAAGGTAAAAAAAATATTTGTACTGGCTATTTTTATGTGTCGTTTGAAAATATATTTATTTTATTGGCTAATCTATCGTTAATTATGGGAAAAGTAAATATTTTATTTGGCGATTTTCAAAATATGGGACTTGTCAATGCGTCATGTGGGCCAACGCCAACTAATATTAAATGTCTTATTTGAGACCATTTGATTATCCTAGATCAATGGCTGAAATTTAATTTCGGCCCAATTTCGTGAAGGAAACAGAGTTTTCTTAAAAGTCACCCGAATAATGACGCGTAACATTGTAATTAATGCAACGTACAACGAATATCACTTTTATTTGTTGCGAATATAACTAATCACACATTGGACACATAACCTAATTAGGTATTGTTAAATGTATTATTTGAGACCATTTGATCATCCTAGATCAATGGTTGAAATTTAATTTCGGACCGAATTTCGGAAGGAAACTGACTTTTGCAGGAAGTCACCGGAATGATGACACGTATCAAGTCTTAAAAAGTGCACTGTAACCATGATCGTTGATTACTACTGGTTATTTGTTGATGTGAACGGTGGATAGTGCAACTGCAACTTGTAACTCGTAACTTGAAAAGAAATAAATGCCTTGTCAGCGACATTCTTTAACTGCCATCTTTAACTGTCAATAGTACACATGCATTTATGGGAAAAATTTACATTTAGATATGAAAGATTAAGGACAGTCGATTTAAATCTCTCACACGCATAATACGCATAATGCATTTATGGAAATTGTATTAAATATGATTAAAGAAAGAATAAATATTAATTGCTAAGTATCCGTGATCACTACTATCAATCAAGGGGTCGGGGCTATTTAAAGAGAATTTGGTTTCTTTCTTCTTCATTTTGCTTTTGGTGGATTAAGAGTCAGAGCTGCCGGTGGTAGAAATTGTGCCTCTGGTTTTAAGGTTTAGGTTTTTAGGTCTTTAGGCTTTCGAGAATTAAAGATGGATACACCAATCCGTTTGAGATGCACATCCCCAAATGACCAGAGGTCTTTTTTGGGCAATGTCTCGGAAGAAATCCTCACTTTCGTTTGTAGGGAGGTTGGTGGCGACGCTTTTATAAATTCTGCTGTGTTGATGTTATTGGGTCGAGAGTTCCTTGAGAATGTCAACAGATACCACGTCTATATGAACATTACGTCTCGATTTTTTGCGTCTCTCCTCGACCTGGGAAGACAAAAGGTGGATATGCTGATGCTATTGAGGAAGGTTTTTAAAGAGAAATTCTTGAAGGACGATGTCAATGTTGCTATTTTTGCGGAATTAGGGGTGGGGAACCCTTGGCCAAGAGATATACACAAGTTGTTGGTGCCGGGCATAAATGTGGCCAGACAACCCTTTCTGTTGAACCTCAATGACGAGCAACTAACGCGACACAGGAAATGGGCACGGCTTGGGAGGGATTTTCTCCGGAAATGGTTTTACCTTGATGAATTCGATGAGTCGGACTACACATGGCTTGACGAATTCTCAGAGATTATCCTCTCTGTAAAATTCTACTCAGACAAAAGGGAAGATGAAGATCCCTGATTCCCTAGTTTACCCATTCCTGTTACCCTAGTTTTTTGACAATGGACATGCAAAGTTTTACTTTTTTTTAACCGATAAGAAGTTGCCTAGTAGGTTTCTGTTTTTACTGTACGATGTAAATTTTTGAAAAAAAATAAAAAAAAATTCCAAGTTCGTTTCAATTTTCTTTTTATGGGTAGAAAAAATGATTCTTAGACTTCTCTGTAATTACAATATTTTAATTAGTTGCTTTATCTGTGTATTAGACATTTAAGTATATGCTTAAGCGATGGATTAGTACTTCCATTTTTTAAATCTGAAGACTGAGATTCTGAATTTTTAAAACGATTAAGTTTCTTTATTAGTCGAGAGCAAGTTTTTATTTTTAATTTGCCAATGTGTCATATCGATGTGTGATTATAAGATAAAAATAAGTAAATTAAAATCTAAATCCAACTACACTATAAAACTAAACATTTAATAACATTTATTAAATGTAATAACTAATACGCTAAAGTAATTTAAAATGATTAAGTTACACTCACACATGTCCTAGTGACATCAAATGACAAGCCAAAAGTTAATGGGACCCGCGATAGTGCGACAGTGCCAGTGACCGTTGGATGAGCACAGATCAACGGTGTGCGGTGTATTTCGAGCTGAAAGGGAAAATAAACCCCATTTTTGCAAACCTATTCTGAAATAATGTAAATGAATTCAAAATCACAGTCATAGAATAAGTATCACTTACCTTTGCCTCAAATTAAAATGCAGCAACGTAGTCGTGACTTGCCAATGCAGTATTGAGTATACAGTTGCACTCAATAGTCTGAAACTTCGCTACGATCAAATATAGAGATATCAGAATGTTTTTATACTAATCCTTCTTCAAAAAATTCGGCGGGAGGTATTAGGTATACAAATATTTGGCGAAGCTCGCATAATTATAACACGTCTTTTGTTATTTCCGAGGCGATTATGGGTCGTCCAATACCTTCACATGATTAATAAAGTTGGCTAAATTATGTTGGTTAGAGACACACGTCCGTAAAATGCCGGGCGAATATAAGCTGTTGATTTGGGGTCACTTAGAAATTATAGGCGAATGTTTTAAATTTATGGGGACCAAAATTTATATTCCATTGGCGATAATTTGTAAGAAATGGAAAAATTAAATAAATCGATGGGCGATGGGCCCGGGCTTTGGACCCAATATTAATAAATGTCGGGCGATAGGGTCAATCCAATATGTCAAAAATATTTGCCAATTCCGGAGTCGCCGACATGCGACATTCACCAAATGGCGAATGGTCGCCACTAAAGTTTTTGTTGACACTGATACAAAATGACAATGATTGAATAACAATCAGAATAACAAATATATGTTGTTTCTGATATACAAATAAATACATGCACGACTGAGATGGATGTTAGTACTTAGAACTGCTGTTGTGTCTAATATACAACAAATAATGTACAAATATGCAGGTAGTGATGACAAATATGTTGGTCGTCTCCGATATGACAATAATAATATACTCCAATGGTGATGCTGTTTCTAACTGATCTTTATATGCTTGCACTGAGTGGTTGCCACAAGGCAATATACTCCAATATAGAGCAATCCTCAAAGGATACAAAATATAATATATTCTCCAATTCATATGTCTATGGAGTGAATACGAACTCCATTTTATATTTGTGCCCTTATCAAATGGATGTGTCTCTTCGACATCCAAGAGACATGTTTTCTTCTCTTTCAATGTTACCTCTCCTCATATTGATCACTTTAATAATTCATATCACCGGCTCATTAATCATTGATTAAATACATTTGTTAATCATTAGTTGTGCAAGACGGTATCTCCGAAGGCAGATACACTATTCCTTGCTCAGATCATTGGCCGTATAGTCACTGGTACCCATTCACTTAATACCCGTCATTGGTCGTCTCCATTCTTTATCGACACCTTCATATATCAACTATCGTTAGTCCATCCAAATCACTGATATCATCGCAAATAGTGTCTTCGTATTAGTTGTGTTGTATGATTACTATTTTTCATCGCCTTATTATTCTGTAACCATAACTGATGCTAGTTTTTATCTTTACCCTGTTGTTATTAACCCCGTAATTTCTTTATATTATTGACGGTATGTATGCCTTAGCATTCAGAATCATAAAAAGGGTCTGCATTATGTTCATACTGTCATAGTATTGGATTCTTATTAGTCGCCTCCATACAATCAGTGCTCCTCATATGTCTTTACTCGTTATTGGTTGATGCTGACAAGATACTCTTCCTTTGACCTCTACTTATAATCAAGCTAAGATATATGCATCGAGGTTTTGGTGTATTAGTTTATGCTTGTTAAAATCGTAATAATAAGTTTAAATTTTTAATTTAAAACTTATTAAATCGTTTATTGATTAACAATCTCTAGATCCGTAATGGGGATATTACATAAATCATCATACAAATGTAAGATCTTGTGATATCCCCGTTTTAGCAGGTATTTGGGGGCACACCTTGTTAGCCTATTATTGTGACCATTGTGGGCTAATGGCTAGATCTAAGGGTCTCTGGTGAGTACTTACTATTTAGAAGTCTATTTCTGTCAGTTTCCATTTTTTGGTAGTGTTTGAGCAGGTGATTTGACAGTGCTGTATAATCAGAATTGGCTTGAAATGTATATAATTAATTAATTAAGTTGTCTTAATTAATTATCACGTTGAGCTTATATTAAAGTCAAATCATTAAAGTATTAATGATGTTATTTGACTTATGATTGGATTATAAGTGAAGGGGAAGTATATATTTGAATAATATCATTTTTTACTTATTAGAACTCCAAAGTTGAAGCATGAACACTTAAGTTATGAAAAGTGTCACTCTGAAGCTAAGAATTTTGTGGCTTCTTGAAGAAGTTGGTTGCATTATAAGAAGTTTCGAAACTCTTATTGAAGACACCTTTTAATCATTATTACAACTTGTGAATTTGTTGAAGTCTGGAAACCAGGGGTTGGGAATGAAATTTCATTTGCAAAGAATTATAAATTCTTTGTTTGTTCCACCACTTTGGGTTAGCATTGATGTGGATGAATTGTGCAAGTTGCAACTATTCTTGGAAGCCGTGTGAGGCATTAATCAAACTAGGATCCTTGCGTTGAAGGTGCTTCTGTTTGTAAAGTGGGATAAACAACTAAAGGACGTAGCATTAATCCTCTGTCGTCTCCTATCTCTCAGCCGCAATCACTATGCAAGCCGCAACCAACATGTGAAGAACGTGAGAAGCCATTGCCAAGTTCCAGCTGCACTGAGTGTTATTTGCATTAAATGTTAATGTTAAATATTAGTTTTTCAATGGATTCCAAATCAAATTTGTTAGTGAATTTCAAGAATATAAGTGGTTATGAATTACAGTAGTTGTTTGAATTGAATTGTTTGTAATGCAATCTTATTATTTGGAAAAAACAAAAAAAACTATATATATTGTTGAAAATTTGAAAAAAAGAATCAAATTCTAGAATTTTAGAGTACCTTTGTAGTCAATTTGGAAATTGCGCCAGTTAGGCTCTTTATAGTGGTATCAGAGTGGTTTCCTGCCAGCCTATAGCGAATTGGGTTTATTTAATGGAGGGTGACAGATTTATTCCAGGTTATCATTATACACACAAGGGCAAAAATTCTCCACCACTTGGTGATCAGGAACAAGCAAATATGGGAGAAAGATTTCCAGACGCTGCAGGTAATGAGAATGACAGAGAAATGAGAACAATATTAAGGAATATTGCACATAGCCAAAAGGAGTTGGCAGCTAGCTAGCAACATATGGCGACTGTCTTACAAAATTTATCCGATACTCTCCAGCGTATTTCTTTGCCTTGAGATCAGGGCAGGGACAAAGATACTAGGAGTGTCTCAGCTAGCTCACACAGGTCTAGAGCGGATTTGATAGACACACATGAAAAGCCTCTATGTCCTACTTTTCTAAGACCAGAGTTAGATGTAGTTAGTATTGAGGAGGTATAATTTACTGATGATATATTATCTCTACATGCTGAGTGGGATGCTTTACTGCATGAAGTAAAACAACATTTAAATTTTGACAGGTTCATGAGTGTTCTAAAGGTAGAACAAATGGGAGACATAGGCATGCGAACCATGATTTAAAACAAGAAACAACAAACTGAATTTAACTCACTTTGATGGATGTGGTAAGATGACAAATAGAGCTTGGATTCACAAGCTTGACACTTATTTATCCTTACGTCGTATGTCTAAAGATGACGCTATCAGGTTTGTTGTTTTGCATTTGGATGGTATAGCCCGTGACTGGTGGGACCATGAGTTAGTCTCATTACATCATGATCAGGTTGTATCCTACTAGGAGTTCTTAGATGGACTGGTAGAGAGGTTTGACAGGAAGGACACAAAGTCATATTTTCGTGTTGGCACAACTCAAGCAGACAGGCAGTTTGGAGACCTTTATTAGTGAGTTTCAGAGGATTTTAGTGATGGTTTATGATATTTCAAAGAGGAGGCGTGTGATGTTGTTTGTAGAGGGGTTAGTTGAACCTCTTAAGAGTTGGGTTAAGTCTTGACCCTTCATCTTTGCAGATATCCATGAAAAAAGCAAGAGACTTGGAGTTTTCAGCTCCACGTAATAGGTTTCATCCTAAACCATCTATTCTCTCTACTAGGTTTGATACCTCTTATATCAAGGGTACTGAGAATGTGGTTGCTGATGCACTTTCACGGAGGCCTCATATATGTGCTATGATCGAGATATCTAACGATTGGAGACACTTGATCATTGTTGATTATGCCAAAGATCAGTGGGCGTCTGGTATTATTGATGGGGCCATACAAGACAACAAGTATACTCTTGTGAATGAGTTGATCATTTACAAGGAGAGGGTATTTTTGGTTCCAAGATCGAGTGTTAGACAAGTGGTGTTGAGAGATTTCCATGATTCTCCCTTAGCTGGACACCATGGGTTCTTCAAAATCTATAGGTAGATGCGGGAGAGATTCACATGGAAAGGCCTGAAGTATGATGTGCAATAGTATGTTAGAGAGTGTTCTGTTTGCGAACAGAACAAGCAGGAGCACACATATCTAGCTGGGTTACTGCAACCACGTCCCATTCCTAAGTGGAAGTGGGAATGCATTTCTACGGACTTCATTGCAGGCTTGCCTAAAGCCCAGGGTAGAGATTGCATTTATGTGGTAGTTGATCGTCTTACCAAATATGTTCATTTTTTCCTGATCAGTACTACATTTTCAGCGACTCAGGTTGCAGATTTACTCTTCCAGGAGGTTTTCAGATTGCATGGCTTATCCTGAAATATAGTGAGTGATTGAGATATCCGATTTATGAGTCACTTCAAGTAGGAGTTGTTCAGGTTGTGTGGGACAAAGTTGACTCTGAGTACCAGTTAGCACCCTCAAACTGATGGTCAGACTGAGATTGTTAATAAATGGGTGGAGGGCTATCTTTGGAATTATGTGTCTGCTCAACAGAGAGCTTGGGTGAAGTGGATATAATTATGTGAGTATTTCTGTAATTCCACTCACCATATGTCTATTCGGATGAATCCTTTCAGGGCTCTGTATGGATACGATCCTCCTAGTTTCTTGGATTTTCTTTTCAGTGATAGCAGAGTTCCCAGTGCAGGTGATTTGTTGTAGGACGACCAGGATATTATGGGAACATTGCAGGATAATATTCAGAGAGCTCATAATCAACAAAAAAATATGTTGATCAGAGGAGAGATGCTTGCTCTTTCCAGGTTGGGGATATGGTTTATTTGATGTTGCAGCTCTACAAGCAGTCATCTATTCAGAAGAGCAGAGCTGAGAAGCTCAAACCTCGGTACTATGACCCTTTTCGTGTTGTCAGACGGTTAGGTGAGGTTCCTTATGAGCTTGATTTTCCAGAGGATAGCAGGGTGCATAATATTTTTCACATTTCGTGCCTCATGAAGGCATTGGGTAGGCATGTTGTCTCGTCTTCTATTCTGCCACCCCTGGATGATGGGGGGAAGTTGGAGTTGATTTCGGAGGCTATGATGGATACCCGAGAAAGGCATTTGCAGCGACGAGTCATCAGGGAGTTCCTGGTGAAATGACATGGTTTACTTGTTGAGGATGCCACTTGGGAGTCAGAGGATATTCTTCAGCATCTAGGATTGCGATTGCTTAAGGACAAGCAATCTTGGGGAGGGAGGACTATGATGTCGCCATTTTAGCAGGTGTCTAGGGGCACACCTTGTTATCCCATTATTGCGACCCTTGTGGGCTAATGGCTAGATTTGAGGGTCTTTGGGTGAGTACTTACTATTTATAGTAAGTATGTTTCTGTCAATTTCCATTTTTGCCAAGGTGTCTGAGCAGGTGATTTGACCGTGCAGTATAGTTAGAATTGGCTTGAAGTGGATTAAATTTATTAATTAAGTTGTCTTAATTAATTATCATGTTGAGCTTGTATTGAAGTCAAATCATTAAAGCATTAATGATGTTATTTGACTTATTATTGGATTATAAGTGAAGTGAAAGTATTTATTTGAATGATAACATTTTTTACTTATTAAAACTCCAAAGTTGAAACATGAACACTAAGTTATGAAAAGTCACTCTGAAGCTAAGAATTTTGTGGCTTCTTGAAGAAGCTGGTTGCATTATAAGAAGTTTTGAAACTCTTATTGAAGACATCTTTTGATCATTATTACAACTTGTGAATTTGTTGAAGTTTGGAAACGAGGGCTTGGGAATGAAATTTCATTTGCAAAGAATTGTAAATTCTTTGTTCGTTCCACCACTTTGAGTCAGCATTGACACTGATGAATTGTGCAAGTTGTGGCTATTCTTGGAAGTCGTGTGAGACATTGATCGAACTAGAATCTTGGCATTGAAGGTGTTGTTTGTAAAGTGGGATAAACAACCAAAGGACGTAACATTAATCCTCAGCCATCTCCTATCTCTTAGCAACAATCACTATGCAAGCTGCAACCAACACAATGAAGAACGTGAGCAGCCATTGCTAGGTTCCAGCTGCATTGAGTGTTATTTGCATTAAATGTTAATGTTAAATATTAGTTTTTCAATGGATTCCAAATTAAATTTGTTAGTTAATTTCCAAAATATAAGTGGTTATGAAATACTGTAGTTGTTTGAATTGAATTGTTTGTAATGCAATCTTATTATTTGGAAAAAAATGAAAAAACTATATATATTGTTGAAAATTTGAAAAAAAGAATCAAATTCTAGGATTTAGAGTACCTTTGTAGTCAATTTGGAAATTGATCCAGTTAGGCTCTTTACAGTGATGTCAAAGGGTTTCTTGCCAGCCTATAGGGAATTGGGTTTATTTAATGGAGGGTGACAAATTTATTCCAGGTTATCATTATACACTCAAGGGCATCAATTCTCCACCACCTGGTGATCAAGAACATGCAAATATGAGAAAGAATTCTAGACATTGTAGGTAATGAGGATGACAGAGAAGTGAGAACAATATTCAGGAATATTGCACATAGCCAGCAGGAGTTGGCAGTTGGCCAACAACATATGGTGACTGTCTTACTGAATTTATCCGATACTCTTCAGCGTATTTCTTTGCCTCGAGATCAGGGTAGGGATAGAGATACTAGGAGTGTCTCAGCTAGCTCACACAAGTCTAGAGATGATTTGACAGACACAAGACATACCCGATCTATGTCCTACTTTTCTGAGACTAGAGTTAGATGCAGTTAGTACTAAGGAGCTATCATTTACTGATGATAGATTAGCTTTACATGTTGAGTGGGATGCTTTACCGCATGAAGTAAAGCAAAATTAAATTTTGACAGGTTCATGAACCAGAAGAGGGAGCATTCTAAAGGTAAAACAGATGGGAGACAGAGGCATGTGAACCATGATTTAAAACAAGCAACCAACAAATTGAGTTTAACTCACTTTGATAGAAGTGGTAAGATGACAACTGTGAGTGTGATAATGGGTATCTGTTAGATTGACACAAACACTTCAATAGATCATTATTTTAGCACATGGGGTTAGTAAAAAGCATGAAAACATAGCAAACCCTCTAAAAGCGATCTATTGCCTTCTAACCTAGGAAGAGTATGACCACCAACATATCAGCCCTCAAAATACGTTGATGAAATAGTGACCAATACAACCTATGTATGAAGGATTTATTTAAAACAAGCTAAAATGAAGACAAAGCATGCAAACTAGCTCTCAAAATGATGGAAGAACACTAACAATTAGTATTGAAATGAAGTAGTATGCAATTCTATGATAAAACTACCAGCATAACAATGCAAATTTGATCTCTAAGGAAGGCT